>PVJH01024942.1:0-32413 GCA_004026705.1 Nesogale talazaci | reverse complement strand
CTCCGTCTCTACCTCTCAGCAACAAATTGTTTTGTTTTGTCTGTTTGCTTCAGGAAGCTTTTTTAGACAATTTTTCCTAACTGGCCTCATAAAAATTTGAAATCACAGTTATACTGCATATCTGATTGCATAGTCTGACCCTTTGGAGAGATAAAACAAAGTATCTAGAGGTGATTTTTTCTTACACACACACACACACACACACACACACATCCATATCCTCTCCAAATTTTCTTTTTTCTTGCTCCCTTGGAGGAAATATCATCTTCATTCATGATTCATATGCTAGATGTAATTCTATAAATGATTAAACGTATCGATTCTGTGTTTTAATTAAATAACAATAATAGATTCTTATAATCAATGCACATGAATAATTAAGCCTTACTCTCCTTCTTCCTACAGGTTTAAAATGTTGCACGACCAAAGCATATAGCATTACAGACAGTATAAAGGCATTAAAAAAGTTTAACCCCTTTTTTGTCACAAAGCTGAAGATTTTCTACTTTCAAATAATGTCTTTCACATGTTTCTTACTCCACATTTCTTTTTTTTTTAAGCAGCACATACTTAGAGTTAGAAGGTACAAAAGACACAGATACATATCTCACCAGTAAGTTGAGAGTTACTGTGAAATTTCTTTGAACTTTTCCAGCATTTTAGGAAAGTGACTCAAACTTTTGCTGGCAAGGGCAAAAACATAGAGGCATTGAAGCACTGATAGTCCTTTGATATTAGGCAACTTTTCAAAGAAAAAGAGGGCAAGTCTGTGTTGATGTCATGTACTAAAATAGAAGGGAAAGCCTCATTGACTTAAAAAAGCTAAATAAAAATTGGTTGATCGTGTCAAAAGTTGAGCCAAAATTTCTTCAATGTGATCCTTTGATACATTTCAACCATCTCTGCCTCAACTGCTTCAACCTGTTGCTGTTAAGCCAGCCAAAAAGATAACCGCAGACCAGCAGTCCAGGAAGCAATAGTTCATAATTGATTAAGTTCAGGGGAGGATTTTCTGGAATGCCTCCTCATGCTGCTCCCCCCACCCCCAAAGGCCTTAGAAATCACCTTCACAACCCTACTTGAAATATGTAAATTCCACTTTTTAAATGACATAGGGTTCAACATGTATATCTCAGAGTGAAAACTGAACTGGAAAATGACCAAGTGCCCTGTAGTTGCTGAAATGGTTATTGGCAAATAGTATGACTAGAGCAATATTTTTCAGAAATAGTCTTTTGCATCTTTATATTTAAAGCCCTTGTTGAGTAGAGAATATCCTTCCTCCAGATTATGAACAGAATAACAGCATATCCTTTCTCCAGAATAACAACAAAAATAAAACACGAATGCACTCATTGGAGCCCTGGTATTGTAGTGTTGATGCTTTGGACTGCTGACTGCAAGGTCAGCAGTTCAAAACCACTAACTGCTCCACAGGAGACAGAGGGGGTTGTCTACTCCTGTAAAGAGTTACAGTCTCCGAAAGTCACAGGGGCAGTTCTACCCTGTTCTCTGGAGTCACGATCAGTCAGCCTCAACTGATGGCTATGAGTCTTTAGAATGCACTTATCTGTTCACACCACTCAAGCTATTTAAAGTTCTTAAACTTTGTTTCTGTTGAGTTATGTCAGGATATGGTGAGTCGGAGGCAACTGTGTGACAGTGAGTTTGGTTCTTGGTTTAACTTCCCTTTGATGGACACAGGACTCACTCCCCACCCCACATGTCTTTATGTATATCCTGGGTGACCACTGGCCTTCTCACTGCTTTTGATCGATTTTGGGGAGGCAGACACACAGACCCTCGCTTGCTCCATTTCTCCCCCACCTGCTGCTGCACTCCACGTGTCCTTCTCCCAGCTCTAACAGCCTAAACAAATAACCAATCCCAACAAGGAAACTGTAATTAGACCACACTATAGAAACCCCCAAGAAACCTCTTAGACAGATCATTTCATCATTCCCCCACCCTTCAGACCTCAGTCCCCACAAGAAAGTATGGCCATATTCCCAGAACTTCTTATCCACATGACTTGGTGTGTCCCCAAACACACCCTTTTCTGGGTCCTCTGAACTCTCCCACTGTCCTTAAAAGGGGGATAAAGTGAAACCCAGTGCTATGGTTTCAGTTCCAACTCACAGAAACCCTCGTTTCTGAGACTGTAAATATTTATAGGACCTCCCAGCCTCATCTGTCTTCCTTGGCATGGGTGGAGGGTTTGAACGTGACTCACGTTTCCATTAAGGCTCTTGATAACCTTGTCACTGGGAAAACCCGTCCTCTCCCTCTGGGCTGAATTTTGCCCTTTACTTTCTCAGTATAGCTGAAAACTGACCGCTTTCACAGAAAGGCCCAATCTCAAGTGACAGCTGTTTGTTTTTGTTTTCCCTCCCATATCCACAGTGCCAGCTGGAGTAGAAATGTGCTCCACGGGTTTTCAGTAGCAGGATTTCAGTAATAAATCCAAAAATGTATAGGGCTTCCTTGCCTTGCTCCTCCAAATGGATTCAAACTACAAATCGCTAGGTTGGCAGATGAGCATACTGTTTGTCCCACCCAGAGTGCATGTGAAAGTTGGACCTTGAATAAAGAAGGTGAAAAAAGTAGCGATGCATTTGAATTGGGGTGCTGGAGAGGAATATTGAAAGTACCATGGCTCACGAAAAGGACAACTCAATCTGTTGTGGAAGAAGTAAGGCCAGAATGTTCCTTAGAGAGAAGACACCGTCTCAATTGGAGATACTGCCAGCAGAAACCAGTCCTGGAAAAGAACGTCATATTTGGGAAAGTAGCAGGGCAGTGAAAAGGAGGAAAAACTTCAACAAGATGGATTGGCATAGTGGCTGCATCGACAGGGTCAAAGCACAAAATAAGCACAACTGTGGAGCTGGCACAGGACTGGGCAGTGTTTCATTCTGTTGTACATAAAGTCACTATGGGTTGGAACCTACTAGAGGAACTTAACAACAACAACCACCATGGCCCCAGGACTCCATATCTCCTGAACATATCACGAAGTTGAACCCCTTTTCCTGTTTCCACCTGTTGCCATTCTGGGCTGAACCATCAACATCTCTTACCTGAATTATTGCAACAGCTGTTTCACCCCTCAGAATCTTGTCTGATCACCACCACCAACAGCACCCGTCACCTGTCAGGTGATCCTTTTGTTTTGTAATTGATTGAGATTGATCAATATATTAAATCATTCCATCGTTTAATCATGTCCAGAAGAATTGTACATTTTTGCTACAATCCATTTGTAAAGATGATCATGATTAAATGGTTAATCCAAGGCCCCTATGGGTTCCCTTCACATTCAGAATAAAAGACAAAGTCCTCATGAGGGGCTATGAAGCCTGACACGTATCACTAACCCTTCAAAGTTATTGTTTCTGTCCTCATTACTCATTTCTCATTTATCTCCAGCCACACTGGCCTTCTCTTTGCTCCACAAACATAGCAAGCAGGCTGCTGGTATGTGCACTTGCCATCTCTTCTTCCCAGAGACTTGGTAGGCTACAGTCTCAAAGAGATGGGTATTTAGTCCAGCTTTAATGCTACTCAAAGCCCTTGTCATTCTATGTCACCAATCAGTTGTTGCTTCTTATGACATTTGTTGTCCACTAGAATGACTTCCTGAAGAAAGGGACTAGGTATACTGTTATCTCTAGGGTCTTTCAGAATAAGGTCTGAAGCCTCAACAGACAAATACTGTTGGATTGAATGAGTGCATGAACCTCTTTTGTCTTCATACTCTCAGAAGAGCAACCTCAGGAGAGTAGGAACTCTATTTCTCCAGGGCATTTGGACTAGATGACAATCACTTTCCCCCGTGACATTTGCAGGTAACCCATGGAAACCAGGGAGTATTTTTAATACATGGAATTCCTTCTTCACAGACCTCCCTGCACCTTCAAGACAGCATCAGAGAGATGGTTGTAAGAGTAGATCACCTGCCCTTCTGGCTAGGCTGCATACTTCCCTCAAGCAGAGCAATAACTGTTCTCTGACTACAAAATTCAACAAAAAAAGAATGCCTTCATCTATCACTGAGGTGACTCTGAGGTCTCTCGCGGCACACGAGGAAAAGAGTTCACTAAGGAATTTATAGAAAATGAGAATATTCCTTGGAGAGAATTCTATTACATATGTTCAACTTAATCTTCAAGCCAGAGAGAACATTTTACAATCTCTTTTTCCAATCATCTGTCAAGCTGATCTTTAGACAGGTGATATCAGCTGTTAAGATATGTTAAGAGATTTTTCAAAAAGACTTAGAATTCCAATTCATAGTAGTATACATTAGAAATCTGTAGAAATTATCTTTAAACATTTTTTCTCCTTGACTCTAAATTTGAAATATTTAATCGGAGTCAACATGTCCGTGGAGTCAAATGTACGGCTATTGAAAGGCCTGTCAAAAGTTAAACACGCACTGAAGGGATCACAGACATGTCCAAAGAAGTCCTTTCTTTACTCAGAGTAAGAATATCAGTCCCGCGTCTGCTTCTGGAATTTTCACTTTCAGATTTCCGTCTTGACGGAAATGACTCTGCGATGTGATGACCTAGCTGAACCCTCTGAAGAAGGATGGGAAGGAAGTGGGGGCGTCTGAGAGGTAGCAGGGTTGCCAGAGATCACACAGAGAATTGAGGATCCAGATGGAAGCTGAGGGCAAGCAGTCTGCTTGGAAGTCCTGCATCTGTGACACTCCCACAGATCTGCCTCTCGAAAACATTGTAAAAAGACAAAATTTCAGAAGTAAAGTAAGTTTTCCCTTTGATTGCTGTTATTCCTTATTAGAGAGCTAATGTTTTATCTCATCTCAAACAGTTTTACTCTTGTGGTGGATACAAACCTAAGCATGCAATAAACTGTGTGGAATGAAATACATGCATGTGGATGCACATATGTGAGAATTTTTTATTTCTTTACTTAAGGTTGGATTTGTACTGAAAACTGTAGGACGGACCCTCTTCGCTTTCCACAAGCAAAGTAGGAGATGACCTTGCATATTGCAGCTGTTAACAACTTTCCTGCCAATACGAATGCCATGCTCTTCCCAGAGTTGTGGCTCCCATTATATGCTGAGCATACAAATTAGATCATTACAGTGAAAGGATACAATGTTGACACATTCCCTCCCTGGTTTTGAAAGGATGCTGCCGTTGTACTGTTCAGAGAGCACTTGCTTGGTCTATGTACACATTCTGCATGAGCACAATTAAGAGTTCTGGAACTTTCACATGATCCACAGTCTCTTAATAGAAACACTCTTTGCATAGTCAATAAAACACAGGTAGTATGTGTTCAGTACTCTCTGCTGTTAGCCAAAATCTGTCTGACATCTCTCACTAGGTAATTTTATTTCAGTCCCTGACTTCATTTTACATCTCATGATTTTCATATTTCAAGACCACTTATTTGATATTCAGATGTCCATTTTATTGGATCATCCCATTGGCCTCAAACATCCCTCAAGGTCAACATACAAACGATGAACTTATTATTTTACTTCACGTACACAGTTAATTAGTCCACAAAATCATCTTCACATCCAGCACCTCACCAAGCTATTTAGCTCACCCTTCGTGTTTCTCTGAGCATCGGTGGCTGCACTGGAGAGCTCTGGCCTTTTCTGGACAGTGCATCCCGTATGCAGCAGCCACTGCCTCTGTGGGGTGAGCTTGACTGTGGCTATGCTGGTGAACACGTTTCAGTTCGTGTTCAGACCAACACAGGCTCTCATAAGTGCTGCCTCTGCTCCACCGGGCTTATTCCCTCTTTGAATGGTTCTGATTAATGGGTTCTCATTCACCCTTTAAAGCTAAGCTTAATAAACAATGCTTATTAGGGGACTATCACTTGCATTCTCCATTCCACTAGAGGTTCACCTATTTCTCTATACTTCTTTGCAGAACTCACCGGTACTACAGTTTAATTTCCATCTGTGTGGTCACGTGGTGGATGTGTGCTTCTTCGCCAGACTACAGATTCGATCATGGAGAAATCACGTTCATTTGTGCTCATCATTGGATGAGGTACTCTCACTGACATATGAGTTTTTACAAGGCAGCCTCAAATATCAAAAGCAGTTTACAAAGAAACGTAGAGTAAAATGATGCCATCACTCTACCTACCCTCCCTCCACATGGTTGGAAGGAGAAAGGGTATTTTAGAAATATACACAGGAAGACAGCTTTCACTTAAACAACTGAAAAAATAGAAATCTGCCATTGATATGACTGTTTTTGAAATGCCACGATTGACATTTTAAATCAAATTTTAGTTTTCTCAGTTAATATATAGTTCCTTTCTATAGGTGACAACCAAAAACACCTATTGACATGCATAAAAACCTGCTTCCATCTAGTTAAGTCAGACTCATACTGAGTCTGGTGGAGGTCTGATATCTGAGGCTATACATCTCTACAAGATAAATGAGTTTGAACTGCAGAATTTGCAGCCACTTGGCAATCCAGTGCTAATGTGCAGTACCATTATAGACTCCTTTCTCTACAGAAGAAAAAAAAATCATAAATAAAAATGGGATTTTAAAATAGCTTTATTTTTCTCAAATCTCTATTTCACACACAAAAAAAATGGGGATGTAAATAGGGATAAATACAGCCAGCAATATCGATAAGCTAAAGTTAAAGGGAATTTTCAAAATTTCTTTTATTATAAATCTTATGGCAATCCTGAAATTTCACTTTACAGCATCATTTGTACCCCAGTGGCATCGCCCTTATTTCTGTCATATTTTCATTAGCTGCCCTTTTTCTTTTTTATTCACTTGTAGCTAACGACCCCAAAACCATTATCATGTGAGAATCACAGCTCTCCCTCCTCCCACCTCTCCACAGAGAACTGAGCATTGCCTGCTTGGTTCTTTCCCCTTCCTTGACTTTGACGAAGGCAAAATCACACAACTGAATGTTCCAGAAGCAATCAGGAGGGACAAAATAGAAGTGAGAGTGGGACTGAGAGAGCAGAGAAGGCCTGATCTGCTGCAAAGATCCTGCTAAGGGAGGAGCCTGGATGGTGCAAAAGTTGAAGCACACTGCTACAGACCACTGCTTGCCACTTTGAACTGACCCAGAAGCACCTTGATGATCAGCTTCTGAAAACACTGTGGGAAGTTGTCCTCTATATACATGTGACTTTCATGACTCAGAATTGACTTAAAGCCAACAAACAAAAAAATGGGATATTGGAGAGATTGTTGGAAATCCAACAGCAGGAGGGAAAAATTGAAGTTGATTAAAGAAAATTCTCTTTTTAAGTAGAAAAGTTTTTCTTCACAAAGTTATGTGGTATCAACGAATCAGGAAAGGGCTGGGGTTTTAATGAGTTTTGCCTTGGACTGTGTGCTCCGCTTCTTTTGAAAGCATGAGAGAGCTTGTGTGTCTTTATTTTTAAATGGTTTTTCAGGGTTTTGGGTGAAAGTCTACTGTGTTAGTCCAAGTAAACTAGAGAAATAAATTCACTGGCTCTCAGATATGTGCAAGAGAGAACTTCATGTTAAAGAGCAATTGTATATTAAGAAAACATCCCAGCCCGGTTAAGATTTAGTCTATAAGTCCAATATTAACCCGTATGTATAAAACCAGTCTATAAATTCCTCTTCAGACTCACACAACACAGGTAATGAGACCCAACAGAACAAAGTTATAGGTCAGTGAGTGGAGAGTCTTGGAACCAGTGGTGGTAGAAGCATCTCAGTACTGGCATGAGACTCCAGCTGGGCTCTGAGTCCATCAGAGTAGTTCCATGTGGCTTGTCAACAGGAATGTCTGCAGGAAGAGTGTGTGTCCTGCCTCCAGAAAGGAGGAAAGGCATTCCCAGAAGCCTAAGGAGAAAGTTATGCCCACCCAGTCTTCATCGGCTATCACCGGATTGACAGGCTACCTTTCATCCCTTCGTTCAACTGACAAAGATTATGCGACTGCCAAATCCACAGAGCAAATTCATTTTCCATTTAACAATTTATACAAATGTTGTTTCCTATATTCCCCTCAATGTAACAGCACTCTTCTTATTTCTTACTGGGACCCTCATTTGCATTCATCCTCTCTTCTGCCCCTCCCTGCTTTCCGAACTTTATCTTTGTAAATGTTGCCCTTTTGCTATTGTCTTGTTGGTGGTTCTGATAAGTGAGTTTCTCACAAGTATTACTATTCACCTTATGGACAGATCTGTGGTTTCACTTATGGTTGTTCCTAAAGGTTGGGTTCAGTTTCTTTTGGGTTCAGACACTTTAAAAAGTGCCTGAAGGTGACAGTTCCAAGATGAGGAGGGAAGGGTTCCACCGGTCACCGTCAAATATGTTACTCTGCTTTTCTGAAGATCTGCATTTCATTCTACATTGTTCTCTGAATCTTTCCAAGACTTTCTATGGTGAGCCTCATCAAAGTGGTTCCTAGTGGGCTGAGCCCCGGTGGCGTAGTGGTTGTGCGCAGGACTGCGGCCCACTGGGATGGAGGTTCAATTTCCGCTCACAGGAGCAAAGGCTGGGCCTCCTACTCCCACCACCAGGGCAGTGATGCCTACAAAAAAAATTTTTTTTAATTTAAAAAGTGGTTCCTAGTGGAGGAAGCATTTCACAAGTTCACTAGTCCTTCAGACTAATGGCTTCCTTACGTCCGTTCCTTCCACCACCCCCTCACTCTTCCTTCCTTGGATGGGAAAGACACATCTTAGATAGTCATTTGCAAGTTTTAAGACTACAGTCACCATATAAAAAGATGTAGAACAGTGTCTTTTTGGACTGTCTTAAGCCAATTGACCTATACAAGGTAGCTTCCAAAAGTCTGTGGAAAAACAGAATTAAAAGATCATGGAAAGTTTCCAAGAACTTTTTGAAGCCTCCTCAAATGACAGCCCAGATTTTGAAGAAATTCACACTGTCCGTGTGACTACACAGATGGAAATTTAATTTAAGACTAAGTGCTCCAAAGAAGAAGCAATAAAGCAACATATAAACCTACATTGAAGTAGGGGAGCCTGGAGATACTTCCTGAGAAAGTATTGTTTATTAAGCTGACCCCTAAAGAGTGAGTGGAAACTCATTAAACGAAATATCCGCACCCCCAAGTCTAATGGTTCAGTTCCTTGAGGTGTTTGGTTATACCTAAGGAACATTCTTCACTTTGCCCCCATATCCTCAACTATGCACACTGATATATTGGCAACACTAATGAATACACATGATATGAATCAACATCCTCTGCCATGCCTGTGTATACTCATAGGTGTACTACCACTCACCATTCCACACCTGCTCAGCTTTCATGTTTCAGGTAGACAGGACTTCTTTCTTTGGACAATGCTTCTTAAAATAAGACATGCTGCCTTAGAGGTTTCTTCCTTAGTCATGAGCCAAAAACTGAAAAACCTATTAAGCACTATGTGTCAGGCACTGTTCTAAATAATACATAGAAAGTTACTGCTCTTTGACAGTCATCAGGTACTTGTGGAAAGCCACAACACACACCCAAAGCCTGCGACACCAGTTATGATCTTGGACTCTATGACGCAGGAATACATCCAGCTGGATACTGTCGCTAAGCACAACACAAACAATGCAGCATTTGATCACTAGAAAATATGAAGTAGTCAAGAATCTCAAGAAGCGCTACCAAAAACACTCTAAAAATTATACACTGCATTTCGCAAAGCTCAAAAAAGGGAATCATAAATCATCCAAATAGCTTTGATTTTTCTAAAAAGTAAACAGGACCTATGGGTGTCAAGAAAAAAGTTATGACACAATGAAGCTATATTCTTTCCTATTTGCAAAAATGAAAATATATATGCTAAATCAGGGCAGTGGAAGGTCCTGTTATTTGATAATCATACATTCATTATTCTCTATAAAATATCTTTACAAGCACCTAAAAGAACAATTAGGAAATGGGGACACACTTCCATTTCAAGCAATATTATTAGCTAGATATTTTTCTAAAATCCCTCAGGCAACAGCTCAAACAGAAATGGGACTAAATGCAATAAATTTAATTCATTGCAGAACTCATAATGAGCTGCAAACTGAAGTTCAAGCCTGGTGCTGGCAGAGCTGTGGATGGCTGCTTTTCTATGTCATCTAGGATACAGTTCCCAAATGTTGAGCTAAACACTGGCCTATTTACTACTCTATAATGTAATGTAATGCAAACTATATTATAATTAAAATTCCATAAGGTAATCTGCTATAATGTAACCAAACAATGAAAAGAGAATTTTCCACAGGTGTGTTCTGCCTCGAGAAGATAAATAAACCAAAACCAAACTCACAGGCATCCAGCAAACTGCTGACTTATAGTGACCCTCCTGGAGGTTTCTGAGACTGTTACTGTTTATGGAAGTGAAAATTCCAGTCTTTCTCCTAAAACATAAATACATAATAAAAATAGATATTTTGGCTTATTGATATCCCCATCAAGATGTGTTTTGTAATGCAAACCTAAGATTCTCCAGTCAGTTCCCTAACCTAGGAATTGTGGACTTGCCAATGGCTACCCCTCCCCACACCACACAGGCAATCTCATGAGTCAGTGATTCTGCTTTCTAGGGACCCCAGAATAAAAAAGAGAAAGTGAAGGGCCAGCTCCTTGGGTGCTCCCTGGGGCCAGAAAAAGGTGGAGAGCCAAATCTGAGGTGTGTGGATCCAGCCAGAACCATGGAATAACTATCTATTATCTTGAAAAGGGGCTTAGGCAACTATAATGCCAAGTCTTGCACCACTCCTAGGAACAGAAATGACAGGCACAAGGGCCATGTGCATTTTTTAAATGTGAAATCTATAAACAAAGCAGCGAAGAATGAGAGATCCCCAGAGTTATATTCTGGAAATCCCTAAGATTTGTTCACCATTTTAAGCAATGGAAGGATTGCAGGCTGCTTCAGGCTATCCAGAAACAATCCCTACAGTAATATCCCAAGTCCATGCAACAGAGGTAGTGATGTTCTTCCAGCTGGCAGACCCTGAGCCAAGGAGTTCAAACTAGTCCAAGAAGGACCTGCACCTTTCACGTTATCCTCCCAATATGACCTGTAAGGATTACTTTAATAGCACCAAAGCAGACAGTGAAAGAGACCAACAAATCCCTGTTTAGGGCAAATAGAAATTTTATGGCATCTTTTATATGTAATTCCTTATTCCAACTGGAATCTATTTTGGAAAGTGGCTTAATTTGAGACTCCACCTTGAGTTTACTCCAAGTACTTAACTATTTTTTTTCAAGCAGAGATGGAGGATCAAACTAGTCATAAGGGAAAAGAGAGAGAAATCTGAATATAACAAAATGCTAAGCTTTTGTACTTAAAAAAAAAACACACATAAAATGAAAAGGCAATGGAAAAACTGAGTAGAAAAAATAACACAAAAAACTAATGCTCTTTAAAAGTCCTTCCCTATCAGTGTGGAAAATATTGATATGAGGAAAACAGTCCAGAAAAGCAGCGCACTGAGAACTACAAGTATATTAACAGGAGAAAATGTTCAGCTATGTAAAAATTTTAAGCACCTTTTTAAAATCCTAAAGAATTTTAAACAAATATTTTTATATAGCAGATTCAAAATTATTTTAACGGATACAATACTTACGTGAATTGAGTAAATTTGATGATCTCATACACGGTTAATGGAAGAGTCAACTAACACATTACATTAAAGTATTAGGTCAAACATATCCAAGATCTTAATAAAAGAATATCCTATGACCTAATGATTTCATTGTAATTCTATCATAAGGAAATCATCTGGGATGTGGAGGGGGAAGGAAATTGAGGAGCAAACAATGGATATGCTGGAAAGGGGAGGGAGCACTGGAATTGATTATGAGGATGTTCATTCAACTCCTTTTAAAAGAGACAACTGTGGAAGTCCGTTATATGGCACTAGTTGTTGAACTGGAGAATATTTGTGGCATATATCTTTTGTTATTGTTAGTGTTAGGTGCCTGCCATGCAGTCAGCTTTTCTCCATGGCTACTTAACACACAACTGAGCAAAATACTCTATGGCCCTGTGCCATGGCCACAATTGCTCCTCTGCCTAAGTCCTTTGATGCAGCCACTGTGTCGATCCACTCATTAAGGGCCTTCCCATTTTTCTCCACCCCTCCACTTTACCACATATGATGTCTTTCTCCAGGGACTGGTCTCTCTTGACAATATGTCAAAAGTATGTAAGGCAAAGTCTTGCCACCCTTGCCACTCCGGGGCACTGCGGTTTGGGTCTTACTTCTTCCAGGATAGATGAGTTTCTCCTTGAAACAGTCCATGGTACTTTTACTATTCTTCTCCAACATCACACTTCAAATGCTAATCTTCTACACCCTTCTTTTTTTAAAGTCCACCTTTCCCATGCATATGATGCAATGGACATTACCTAGGCTTAGGTTCGGAGCACCTTAGTCCTTAAAGTAACATCCCTGCTCTTAAACACTTTAAACAGGCTGTGTGCACCGGATTTACCCAGTGCAATAGATATTTTGATCACTTGAGTGGTGCTTCCATGAGCCTTGATTATGGATCCAAGTAACATAAAATCCTTGACAATTTCAACCTTTGCTCCATGTATCATGATGCTAGCTATTGGTCCATATGTGAGGATTTGGGTCTTCCTTAAATTGAATTACAATCTACACTGAAGGCTATAGTCCTTGATTTCATGAGCAAGTGCTTCAAGCTCTGTTCACTTTCAGCAAGAAGGTTATGTCACCTGCATGTTGCAGGTTGTAAATAAGACTTCCTCCAATCCTGATGCCTCACTCTTCTTCATTTGAACCAGCCTCTCTGATGATTTGCTCAGCGTACAAATTGAACCAGTATGGTGAGAGGACACAACCGTGATTCCACCTTTCCTGATTTTAAACCACACAGTATTCCTAATCTGTTGGCACAGCTACCTCTTGATACATGTACAAATTCAAAACAGACATAATTACGTGCTCTAGAACTCTCATTCTTCTCAAGATTAGTCACAGTTTATTGTGGCCCACACAGTCGAATGTCTTCGCACAGTCACTGACACGGAAGCAAATGCTCCTTGGAAGGAAAGAAGATGGTGAGACTCTCACTTACTTTGATCATGTCATCAAGAGGGACCGTTTCTGGAAAAGATGTCATGCTTAATAAAGGTCAATGAAAAAGAGGAAGACCTTGAATAAGGTAGACTGACGAATTTATTGCAAAGATTGCAAGGATAGTGAAGGATTAAATTAAATGTTTCATTTCCTTGTCCTAGGTCACTTTGAGTCAGAACACTTTGACAACCCCTAACAACAACAACAATATACTATTAACATAAAAATAAACAATAATAATTGTGTAATTTCAGTGAAGCATACAATCTCTGTCTCCTGTTTTACACTTTCACTCACACCATTCATGCACACAGATCTCTCATGCTTGTGCTACAAACGTGACAGATACAGCAATAGCCTGGGATCTCACCAAACTGTTCCTGCAAGAACGATGGTCCCCACATCACTTGGACCCGTGTGTTTCAAATACTCCTCCACTGAGAACTGGCAATAACCTCTGGGATCGCTAAACAATTCTCATCCTACTACGCACCCTCTGGGTACCACTATCTTGTGCTGGACTCTGCGGTTGCTCCCTTGAGACCATTACGTCAGCCTAAGCGCCGGCGTCAAGGTGACCTACAGGGACAGAGCAGGCCTTGACTCTTCAGGTACATGCAAAATGACCTCCTTGAATTGCAGTCGTTTTGAAATAGATCCTGCTGAAACCCAGACATGAATTCAGTGGCTCCTGGGACTGAAAGACATTTACAAATGATAGTGAAGTGCCCAGAAAATGCCTGACTGCGAACTGAGAGGGTGGTTTGAACTCAGCAAGGCACAGGAAGAGAAAGACCTGAGTGGTTTGCTCTGTGAAGATTACAGCCAAAAAAAGGAAGTTCTACTCTGTCTCATGGAATCAGTGCGAGTTGGAATCAACTCAATAACACACCGCTACATAAATGTCAATAACCAGGGAGTTCCAACCTCCAGTGATCAGCTGGAGATTTCTCCGAGGGGAAGTGCATCTGGCTGGAGCCCACATTATTCCCTCAGCATGATCTCACTCCTCAGTCCCTGCACCAGGAGCTTTGAAATGCATCCGGTCTGTGACTGGAGCTTTCTTTTGGAAGGTCAGAAGGTTCCTTAGCATATAGCACTATTCAGTCGATAGTTTCAGACACTGCTCACACTCCTGCTACTTGTGTACATTCTTAAAACACTGATAAGAAAACCCCACAGAAAGTAGCCTGTGCATAAATTACTTCTACCATGTATACTTGTGTACAAGCCAAGTTCTTCAGCACATTTTTTTGCCGTTTTTGTGGTAAAATTGGGTGCCTGGGCAATTATTAGGATAGGTTTATACTCACGTATATATGGGATTTTTTTATTTCCAATTTTCATAAAACTAGCATGTTTTATATGTTTTGAGTGAGAGGAAGCAATTAATTGTTTGTAAAGGAAACAGGACCTGCCTTCTATCTGTTGCTTCCCATAAATTCTAAATGTCATTCACTCCCACTGAGTCCATTTTGGTTCACAGAAATCCTCCAGGACAGAGTAGATCTGCGTCTTTGGGTTTCCATAGCTGTTTATCTTCATGAGAGCAGAGCATTGGCTGGTTCAGACTGCTGACTTTCCAGTTACACTTTAATACATAACTCACTGTGCCACCAAGCCTCCTAAAGGTAGGTGGTGATAAATATTCAAATATAATAGTGGTTGTACTTCTTCAAATAAAATAATTCTATCCCTTAGCTAAGAGAGCCAATACAGCCTCTCCTATAAAACCTATTTATGAGGCTATTCTGAGAAGTTGCATGACTTCAGGATGTGTGTAAGAATTCTTCATTATCAGTGAAAACATTTGCATGGCTGAGCCCTGGTGGCCTAGTGGTTGTGTGCGGGACTGCGGCCCATAGAGCTGACAGTTCAAATCCAGCAGCAGCTCTCCAGGAGCAAGACTTGGCTTCCTACTCCCACCAGGGCAGTGAGGCCACAAAACACACACACACACACACACACACACAAAATTGCATTAGTGAATATTTAAAATGTCAGTTTTAAAGTTTGACGGTTAGTAAAAATGTTTACAAGATTGCATAATAGCAGTAGCCAAGAGGTTGCTCTGTTGGGCTCTCCTTTCCAGAAATATAATTCCTGGAATTACACTTAATAATTTTAATTTTGATTAAATTTTTAATTTTATTATTAATTTTAATTTTCTTTTATTATAATTATATTATAGCCCAACAATATAATTCCAGCACCCCCCTCCTCAGAATTTTCCACAGCACCCATGCCAAGACCGGCTCTCCTCCAGCTGCTCAGGGCCAGGACTGCACAGGGTGAGGGAGTAAGGCACAGCGACCACTACTCAATGGTGTATTGTTCTCAGGGACAGCCCCTTCTCTGGGGCTCCCCACTGGTCTGACCCCAAATGTTCAAAGTTGCACTCCGTTTGTGTCTCTCTCCCTATCCCATGATGTACCCTTCCCTCATTCCTTTCCCAGGTAGTGGACATGCATCATGAATATAAGCTCTTGCCACCCACTCCTGTTCCCTCTCCTCTGGTCCTTTACAGACATGTCTCTCATAAGAGCATGTTAAAACACCTTTCAAGACATGGAACTACCTCACAAGATGCAGAACTTCATGGGAAGATGCTGAATTACATATCACCTATGAAGGGACTCCATTTTGAGAGAGCCCAGTAAGAAATGCTGCATCACTGCAGATTCACTGGAAAGAAGTAGACCATCTACCAAGACATCACCTAGAAGCTCCCCAGACACATCTGGGGAACCCTGATAAGACCTTGGGTGGGGGAGAGGAAAGACCTTGGTGAAGGCAAAAATGACGTGGAAGAGCCAGCAAGACCACCGATAAAGGTTAGGGTGGAGAGACTGCACTCAGAGAGCTAGGAACCAAGGAGGAGACATCAGCTCCTGCTCTCTCCGACTCTACCCAGGTGAGTACACCGGTGAAGGTAATGCCTAACAGGACTAAGGGCCAGTGACTAATATGGTGCTGAGACAATCTTGTGCTGCCCTTATAGCTAATGACTTCAGTTAACTTTAAGATTGCTAGATTGTTTGATGTGTGCTTGAAGTGAATAAATGGAGCATTCGAAAATGTCAAAGAGCGTTAAATAATTATTGATCACACTGCTCGTGACAGTCTCCCAGTTAATCTCTTTCATACATGATTCTGTCAAGTTGTCTGCTTCTCAGACCAAGAGAACACAGTAATCAACAGCACTCTTTGATATTGTTTATGATATTGTCTTCTGAAATAGGATTGCTGGGATTGTCCATGCACGGTGCATTTAATTTCATGAACACAATTTTTAAAATAGTTCATGTGCCAATAGCAATATATTTCTTAGCCTTCTTAAACTAGTACTGGTAGTTAAATCATTCAATATGTATAATAAAAAGGAATGCATATTAAGTAAAAACTATATTTGTGTCCATGCAGTTCAATCATTTTGAACATGCTAGATGCTCAAATATGTGAACACAGTTCTACTTTACCATATCTGAGGTCACATTGGGTCAGAATCATCTTAACCATTTTATTTTTTTTGTTTGCTTATTTCTGTTACTTAAAACTAACTTTAGTCGATTTAGCTTTGTTTTATTTTGCTATGTTCAAGTCGCATTGATACACAAATACACACAAATTTTTCAGGCTACCGATAGAGTCAACACAACCTACACTGTTCTTCCAAAGGTAATGAGAACTATGTCAATCATATAATCACAAACCGAAAGTTGAAGGCAACATTCTACCTAGTAACTGAGAATATTTTCCACATGTAATTTAAATTACGTTAACTGTCCTTGGATGAGCATTGGCTCTGCGGTTGCAAAGCCGGTGAAGTGGCCTCTGAGCCCTGCTTCTCATGTCTTGTCAGTCTGCCTATGGTCTTTTCTGAGCCTTCTCCAGCCTGTTGCTGCTTAGAAGGTGTAACCTGGATCACGGTGGCATACTGGTTGGTTACTGGTTGGGATGCTAAACGCTAGGTCAGCGGTTAGGAACCCCCAACTGCGCCTCGGGGGAAGGCGGGATTTCTACTCCCATGAAGAATTACAGTCTCAGGAGCAGTTCAGCCTTGTCATGTAGGGTGACTGTGAGTCGAAGTCCACTTGATGGCAGAGAGGTCTTTGTTTTTCCTCCTTGCCCCCAGCCACCATTAGTCACCACAAAGCTCCCTCTTCATCTGTTCAACAGCCACTTCCAGACTTCAGGCTTTCCCCTCATGACTCCCATATGTAGGGGTTCTATTATCTTCTGGATGGTCTTCTTTTTGATAAATGGAAAGATAACCTGTATCCTCTAAAACAGTGCTTCTCAACCTTCCTAATGCTGCGACCCTTTAATGCAGTTCCTCATGTGGTGACACCCCCCCCACCGTAAAGTAATTTTGTTGTTACTTCATAACTGAAACTTTGCTATTGCTATGAAATGGGCAACCCTTGTGAAAGGGTCCTTTGACCCCCCAAGGTTGCAACCCACAGGTTGAGAACCGCTGCTCTAAAATGTTAACAAATGATACCAGCTCGAAACACTGCTATGTGAGGGGAAGAGACTATTCTTAGCTGCAGTCAAAATCAACCTGGCACATATTTGGGCCAGGGAACCTATTCTATATGATGCTGAAAATAGTGGGCACATGATACATTCGGCATTATGCACATGACACTTTACTTTTTCCATAAGACTCGAGAAAATGAGCATCCATATCAAGATTCCTTGGCCCCCTTTCAACAGTTTCAGATTTTTATTCCTACCCTTCATCCTCAAAAGCAGGGGATGGTCAGGGTGTGGGGGTCCCCAACACTCAAATGGATCCTCAGGAATGATTTTACGTTTGTGGGAAATATTCAAAATAGATAGCAAGACACAGAGGCTCCTTGTCCCATGTCAGGACTGAGAGAGAGAATGTATTTTCATATATATATATATATATGCATACATATGTATATATATACTATCATACAGCCAACATAGACATAATCAGTGGGTAATATCATAAGCAGGCAACATAACAAAGAAGCAATGAAATGAGTCATTGTCTTGACCAAGTGCTAGTTACCTCAACCCCACCTGAGCCCTACCGGGGGTTGTTATAATTTATGGTGATTTGGCTATAGAACTTGATTTTTCTTAATTATAAACAACCTTTAGGCATTATGAAGTAGCCAGATACAGAAATTATTCCACTTACATGGTAGCTCCTTTATGACATTTCTTTTAAGGGAGGGTTATTGGAGGAACTGTGTTCAGTCATGAGAATATATATTCAGATTTATTTATATCTCATAACCATGAGGTTCTTCTCCCACTGGAATCAGCTTTCCAGCCCATAATTATGAGCATAGACGATTTAATTGCATTGCATTCTCCTCCAGTCTCATAGAAATGAAAGCATTAACTATAGTTATCCCCCATAAGGCTATACCACACAAAAAGTAAAGCCTAATGTAAAATCACAGACTTTACTATATAATAATCCACCCATATTGATTTATCAATTATAACACATGTACAATGAGGAGACCTCAGAAGAATCTATGCAATTTGAATTGTGGTGCTGGGAAAGAATGTTGAATTTACCATAAAAGATCAAGAAGGACTAATGAATTTGTGTTGGCTGAAGTCTAGCCAGAGGGCTTCTCAGAGGCAAAGGTGGCTAGACTTCATCTTACACAGTTTGGACATGTTGTCAGGGGAGACCTGCCTCTGGAAAGGAGCATCATGTTGGGTAACATAAAGGGAGAGTGCAAAAGAAGGTCTTCAAAGAGATGGACTGACACTGCAACGATGGGCTCAAGCTTCATTCCGATTGGGAGCACGGCTGGGGGCAGGCCCTGTTTGGTTTTCTTGTACATCGGTCCTCGATGGACAGGAATCTACTTGACAGGACCTACTGGCAACACCACCACAGGAAAACAAGAGGCAATGGGATAACTTGACAGAAGATGGATGATAAGAACCCTCTACTTTCCACATAGTGCCTTTATCTAAAACTGCTCTCTAAAAGCAAAGTCTGTCTGTTTGCTTTTTCAATTGGCGCCCCAGACTAACCTTGTATCCTGGTTCTGGAGGAATTAAAGGCAATACCTAATTGACTTGATAATGAAATACAACTCACTTCATCATTTACGCTGAATCATACAGCTTTCAAAGTACTCCTTGTCAAAATGGGAGGGTTCAGGCTTTGTCTTCGATGATGCTTAGGTGAGTCAGTTGCTAAGGAATTGGATGAAGATCAAAATTTTCACTAAGAAGTACACAAACAATTTGCCTGTAGTATGTGAGAAGCCATTTCATACCATTCTTTCGTAAGTTTTATAACCCTAGCTACTGTTAGACTTGCCAGGCCTAGGCTGACTTTCTGTTGCCAATGTTCCCTTAATAGCATCTGATTTCCTTCTTAGAAATGATAATTAATTCACCAACCATTTAATCTCAGTAACAAACCTACTTGAGAAAGTTCCAGGCCAGCTCATGAGAACAGTTGGAATGCGGCCAGTTCATATAAACAAAGAGTCATCTGATTTCACAAATTGTCATGGGAAGTATCATAGGAAGGAAGAGAGGGGAATGGAAAAATGAAGCGCTTTTGGAAATGGCTTGGACTTGTCTTTTAAACTGTAAGACAATGGAAGGTATTTTGCGATAGTATGTCCCCACTAGTTCTACATGTTACTTTTGTTTATTAAATACTTTAACACACATTTGATTATCAAAGAAAGCCTATACACAGGTTTATATGGACTCTCACTTGCAAATAAGGAAATGGCTACTTTTGGTATTTGGATGACTTGAAAAAGACCCTCATCTACTACCCAATAGTCTGGGAAATAGACCCTTAAAAAAAGCCCTCTTCTTTTTTTTTTTTTAGGCATCATTGCCCTCAGGTGGTGGGAGTAGGAGGCCCAGCCTTTGCTCCTGGGAGCCGGAATTGAACCTCCATCCCAGTGGGCCGCAGTCCTGCGTACAACCACTACGCCACCAGGGCTCAGCAAAAAAAGCCCTCTTTTATAATAAAGTAGTGTAATTTTTTTAAAACATCAATGAATTATGCTATGCAATGCTTTTCTCTTTTCTCATCACAATATTTCAAGGGGACCTAGTGGCTACTCAACAAAGTATTCCTCCATCATAAAAGATTCAAACTCAATACCAAACTGAGTGCCATCGGGTCCATTCTGACTCACAATGACCACAGAGAACAGAGCAGAGCTGCTGCTGAGCCTTTCCGAGGCTCTAAATCTGTGCAGGAATGGAGAGTCTTGTCTTTCTCCTGTGGACAGCGGTGGTTTCAGCGGTGTTGACCTCTGGGTGGGCAACCCACTGCACAAACCAGGGATCCCTCATAAAAGAATACCACACTGGTGGGGGGGGGGGGGGGGGGAACAAACCAACTCACTGCCGTCAAGTTGATTCTGACTCAAAACAGCCCTCTAGAGGGTTCCCCAGGCTGTGAATGTTGATGCCTGCGGACACCTCTCTTGCTCCCACAGAGCAGCGGGTGGGCTTGCAAGCCGACTGGGTGGTCACCAGCCCAATGCTTAGTCCACAGTGGCCCTGGGGCAGAAGTGCCGGCTGTTTAATCACTCAGCACTTGGCTGCTACCCTGAGGATCTTTGAGGAAAAGACCTATTGATTGACTCCTTTAATGAGCCTAGACAACTATGTGGGGGTCCTAGTCGGTTACATGGGCTCAGCATGAGCAGGATTCAACTTGATGACCTGCAACAAAACAGGATTGCAATGGTTAAAAACAACATGGATTAAATATATATATTTAATTAAACATGAATATATATATATATATATATATTTCCAAACATCTCCCTAAAACCTAAATAAGTGCATTGTCTCTAGCTGTAATATTCCCTTCTGCAGTTCAAATGTATCAACCTCAAAGCAACAGTACAGGGAACATCCATTTAGTAAATGCATTCGATGAAAGCACATATGAAATCTCTCGCAGTTTACAGTGTCCTCGTAGCAAAAGGAAACAGAATACAAAATTGAAACCCGCTGCCATCTAGTTGGGTCTCCAAGACTGTGAATCTTTATGGGAGTTGAAAGATTTGTTTCTCTCTCAGGCAAGTTTGAACTTCAGACCCTTTTTTTTTTTTGCAGTCCACAACTAACCACAAAGCTACCAGAGATGCCTAATTGAAAAATAAAATGTGAGATGAATTCTGTAACTGGAGACTTTTATATTTAGACTATATTTAAAGTAGAGTTCAAAGGACAATAGTAATTCATGTTAATGGTGCAATTCTCGCCCACAATGCCGAAGCCCTGGGTTCGATTCCCAGGCAAAGCCTCATTTGCAGTCTCTTACTGGTGGAAATTAGCCTGTTGCCATGAGGGGAAACCTGAACTAGCAGAGCTTTGAGACTAAGGTTAGCAAGGAAGGCAGGCCTGGTGCATGCATCACAAGAGTCTGCGTCTATCGTGCAAGCAGTCACCATGAGAGGGGGTGGGGGTGGAGATAACTTTATGACAACTAAGAATACCATCGAAAGCCTGGCAATAAGAAATGATGTCTGACATAGGAAACGAGGGAGAACCAAGTTTACTGGAAGTTTGATGGTACAATTTTTAGGTCATTAGTTGCATAATTTTTTTAACTTAAACATATGTTAATCTCCTAAACTTGAATTTTCTGTATTATAGAGCAGTTTCTCGGGGCTGAGCCCTGGTGGCATAAGTGGTTGAGTGCGGGACTGCGGTTGGCAGTTCAAATCCAGCAGCGGCTCTCAGGAGCAGCGCTAGGTAGCGCCCACGACCACCAGAGGGCGGTGATGCCAAAACAAAACAAACAAACAAACAAAAATAAAAAATAAATAAAGTAGCTTCTCTTGGTTCTACAAATTGCTGCACCTTTGTGGTCTTTAGTATGATTTATTTCCTGTTTTGTTTTTGGTTACAGTTACTACAGGTCCCTTCTCGCTGCTATCACACGCCTCCACCAGGACATTCTCTTTTAACCTGATATAGTAACGGGTTACACCATTCTTTCCACAGGCACTTATTGAGTTTTATTGTTTATTCTCAGTAGTGTCTTCTTGCTGATGACAAAGGACACAGACATCCCAGAATCCACGGTACAACTGAGACGTTGAGCACAAAAAGGGAAGCATTCCAAGGGAGCCCTCAAGACAGTCTTGCAGCTTTGCCAAGCTGTCCTGAAAACACAGAAGGCAGAGAAACGAACTCAGACTTTGAGGAAGGGAAAGGGCTCCCTTCTAATGAAATGAAAGCTAGATTTTGCAGAATCTATCAAATTTTGTAAGAAAATAGGGAAAAGTAAGTGCATTATGGACACAAAGGCATGAAGTAATAAAGGGATTTGACATATTTGGGGGAAATACCAATTAAAGAAAAACCACACACTGCAATAGACTCAATCCTGGCGCATGACAATCCTCTAGAAGAACAGTGGTCCCCAGCCTTCCTCATGCCCCGAACCTTCAGTAGAGTCCTTCATGCTGTGGTGACCGCGCCCCCCCATCCTAAAATTACTTTCATTGCTACTTCATCACTATAATTTTGCTACTGTCATGGATCAGCCGACCCCTGTGAAAGGGTCGTCCGACCCACACTTCGGGAATTGCTGCCTTAGGGCAAAGTAGAACCGCACCTGTGGGTTTTCAAGACTGCAAGTTTTTATGGGCATAGAAAGTCCTGTATTTCTCCTGAGGAGGGGCTGCTGGCTTGGAAGTGTTAACAATTTGTGGTTAGAATCCAACTCGTAACCACTACACCAAAAGCCAGAAAAGACATAGTGTAAAATAAATGTTTTCATAGCTGATGGTGAAGGGAATGAGAGGTGGTACATGGGCTTGCTGACTTCTGTGCCCCTCCCTGTCTGCTAAGTGTATCTGCAGGTGCCATTCAGCAGAGATGTAAGGGCCTGTAATCATTGCCAACAGGGGCCTGTCATGAATCGGAATTTGTCCACCAATTAACTTCAGCTGATTTTTAAGTGCCCACTTAGAGTTTCATTTTTATCCTGTATATACTCAAAAATAATTAAAGTCCATTAAAATATGAGTTCTGTAAGGGCATGAGATTTTTTTTCCCATTGTTGATTTTCCAGCCCCTAGAGCAACTTTAAATTTCAACTGACAAAAAAAATTAATTCATATAACACTTTAGAGTACGTAAACCATTTTCAGAACTATTACTTGCCTTTGTCCTACTAACACAACAAAAATGAGAGCAAGCATTGTCACCATATCAGGGAGCACTCCCTTGGCCTGTCACTCATCCCTCTGTCCTTACTGCTATCATGATAATATTTAGGAGAAACATGTTTATATTATTTATACATATGTAAATGTATACATATAATGTGTTTATAATGTGTGTCTGTATACATGGCAGTGAGTAAAGCATTCAGCCACTAAGCAAAAGGTCAGTGGTTCAAAGGCACCTTGGGGAAGAAAAACATGATGGTCTGTTTCCATTCAAAAAGCAGTCCTTTGTGGTAGTTCTAGTCTGTCCCCTCGCGTTGCTGAGTCAGAATTGATAGAACTTTAGAACTAGCACCAGGGGATGAGTGACTTAGAGGAACAAGATTCATTCGATTTTTTCTGAGTGAAAACGCTTCTTCAAATTAAACCACTGGCATTAGTAGTATTAACAATTTTCTTACTTACAGAATGCCATCTGTCAGTGATCTGAATGGGAAAGGAATGCCAGGTTACAGCAATCACTCGATGGTTTTAAAATCACCAGAAGGCTTGCTAAAATCAATTTCAGATCTCATCACCATTGGTTTCTGCTTCAGGAAGTCTACAATTCTAACAAACTCTCTGGAGCCCTATTGATGAAGGTATTAAAGCATTTCAGCTGCTAACCAAAATCATGCCGGGCGGAGGAAGATATGGCAGTCTGCTTCCAGAAGGGCATAATCTTGGAAGGGCATAATGTGGGGCAACTCTGCTGTGTGTGATACGGTCACTGTGAGTTGGCATAGACACAATGGTAATGGGTTCAACTTCTCCAATGAAGAAAATGTTGGTGGTCTGGGGTGAGACTATACCTTGAGAACCACTGATCTACAGAACTTGTTCATTGATAGCAGATTCAAAATTACAATAGCACCAAAATTGTTCTATTATTGTTAAAATCACATCAGTATGCCTTTTTTTCACAGGGAAAAAAAAAAAGAACGATGCTTTTTTTGTTTAACTTAGTTTGGCATTTTTGCCCCATACCAATCTTAAGTCAGATTGAGAATAAATGCTTGTTCCGATGAATTATTTTGCAAAAGTTTTATTCATTTTTTGCTAATCAAAAAATCAAAAGAAGAACAAAAATACAGCTGACATGAGGTAACAGGTCATTGTAAAAATTATAATATTAGTTACTTCTAAATTAAATATTTTAATTTAGAGCAAGTTTATTGGCCAAACAGAAACAGTCATTTTCTAAGAATCTAAATATAGTTTGCAGTTTAAATAGAAAATCAGTTCGTATTTCTAGAGGAATGGAATTTTCATTATAGAATCAAGTTACTTGGTTCATAAACTTAAACGCCCCATGCTTCTTAAGGATAACAGCTGCTATGGTACTTCTTTTCAAAATCTTAATTCCACATAGAAGAACTAATATTTTATTTATTTATAAGTGTTCCCTACTGTTTCCACATTGTGAGATTTCTCTTCTTCATTTTGAAGTTCAAGAGTTTAAGGCTGTTTGGCCAGGCCACAGCTAATGAAAAACCCTTTCTGTAACAGGTCAGGCCATATGAAGGGTTTTCTAGAGAAGCAAAACCATGATATATATGTGTGTGAGATATTCATATACGTGTGTGTCAAAAAAGTCTTGCTACTAAGGTTTCAGTTAATACATCAGAGGTTTACTCCAAGTTTAAAAAAAAAAAGTCTCTTAACATGTGTCTGTGACCAGCAAGTGGCTGAGAAGAAGTTCTCTCAGTAATATGCATGCCTTAATTTCATTAGGGTACCTTCTAAATAAAAATACTCAACCAAAACATTGGCTTCTGGTGGGGAGGGGAAGGGGTCTCTGCTTGTTCAACCGAATGCAAGGCAAAGAAGTTGATTCGGAAGATTCAGAAAGTTATTGTACTTTCATGACACAAAAAGTCCTGGAGAAAATTGTGCTCTGTGAAGTAAATCTGTCACAAAAGGACAAATATTGCATGAGACATGACCAAGACCTGCACATTAAAGAAGACAGACTTTGAAGGTTCCCAAAGAACGTGGGAAAATGAAGTCACAGACTAGAAGAAAAATAGTTTTTTTCTTGAGTGAAAGAGAGGATGGAGGTCCATAAGAAGGAGAAGAGTAATCAGGGGGTGGGGGAGAGGGGGGGCAGGTGCAAAATAAGGTAGGTGGGCATGGCTAATGAGTGGTTTGAACTGTTAAGTGCAAAGCTGACTGTCTACATAACTTCAAAAATGAATAATATAAAAAAGGCTTTATGGTGTTGCTGATGGTGTTAGGGGCCATTGAGTGAGTTCTGAATCATAGTGACTCCAGGCACATCAGAAAGAAACAGCCTGGTCCTTTGCCATTCTCAAAATTGTTGTTCTCTTTGAGTCTTATGCTATAGCTGCAATTCATCTCTTTGATGGTCTTCAGAAAGGTATGGCAAATATTTTCTGGGGTTCCAACAATGTAATTTTGAATGCTTTTCCTGAAAGGCACAGGGCACAGTTAGGGTTTATTATGAAAAAGTCTTAAATGGAAAACATTTAATGGAAAATGGAAAACATTTTTGCATTAGGGAGCAAAATATCAGGACAGTTGTGCTAAGGAATTTGTTTGTACCACAGCAATAGGCCTGCTCATTCTTCCAGGGCAGAAAAGGCCACCCCAGGAAAAGGACATTAAAAAATCCTACTCCTTTCACCTTACAGCCATAATCTTATCTTTTGAGACTGCGTTTGTTCCCCCAGATGAAAACCAAAAGGTGTAAAAGGAACGCATCCTGGATCCCTCCAGGATATATACATATATATCCTTGAAAGAATATATATGAAGAAAACAAAACAAACCTAAACCTCTGTTTTAAAGAGCTAATCAATTACAATGTTAATCAATCACGATGTTTCCAATAAAATTCACTAACTGATTATGTTATCAGTTCAAATATTGCAGCAATGCAGTTTTTCAAATGGTATACAATTCTTCCCTATATACCTGGAAATTAAATCAATTCCTGTAAAACAATAAAAACAATGATATGATACTTTATTCTCCCAAAAGCTAAATGGTGCATCAATAACAAAAATAGTACAGCAATTAAATTGCTTCCAACTTTGACCCAAAATATGGGTAACATTTCTGAGAAGAATACATCTCAATGATTTCTAAATGAAGAATAGCATTGTCCAGAATCCCTAATCCCCTCTCCCACATGGTAAGCCAGATGTAATAGTTCTATCAACAATGCAATATTGTACAATTAGATTTGTCAAGAGGGTTATTCTACACTAGTCCTTTGAGACTCTCTCTTTAAAATTCCTGAAAGGGGAGGTCAGACTAAAGCAAATGTTCAAATGACAAGATTTCTACCTTCAAATGCTTCACCATGGAATGCTCTAATAGAAATCTCATGCTTCATAAAAAAAAAAAACAGAAGAAAAGGAAACTTTAAAGGATCATTAAAGACAAACAAAAAATACCTCCCCAATAGAGAGACTCTTATCACAAAAGGGAGAGCACAGACAGGGTGTGAGCACTGTCCTCACAGATGGTATGTGGTTCATTTGGCTGCCTATTCCCAGATCCATTTCTACATCATTCTATTTTGCTTTGAATCTCACAGGGAGGTCTGTCAAGCTCCAGGCTCCCATGTCAACTGGTGGCTGGTTAGATTTTCACAATAAGGATATGGTAGAAAGCTGGAAGACCAAGGATGGGGAAAACCCAGTGCCTCACCCCTTCTTTCAACCTGCTCTAGCAATAAAGTCTTAGCCTCATCTAGCAAGGACACATGCATACACACATGATCTTTGTTTCTATCAAAGCCCAATTCAGACCAAAAAGTAAAATCTTCAAGACCCAAATGGACACAATTAACTCTATACTAACAATTAACCAATATTAACAGAGAACTTTAAATCTACACAGCCAGCAATCATACATCTGTTGAATTGGCAGCTGATAAGGGTTTGCTTTGCCATGGTCAGCTATATTATCACAAAACTAATTTGGCCAAGACTAATTTGCACACAAACTGCTGTTAAAAACTACTACTACAAATAAATTAAAGTTTTGTCTATAAACCTGAACTTTAGTTTTCACCTACAAGCTGGCATCAATTGTACCACTTTATTTTCCAAAGATGCCCCTTAGTTGGACTATAAATGGTTGGAGGAAAAAATACACACCAAAAAGTGAACAAAACAAAATTATTGCTCTATAAGTGCAGAGTGTTGACGTCCCTACTCTTAGTCAAACTATTCAATGTTGGTATGGGGATGCATGAGGGAGATTTGTCACCTTGGAAGAGTGGTAAACTTCCCTAATATCCTGGTCACAGTTCTACTGACTCTTCCACTTGTTATTTGTGTGATCTTCAGCATGTGATTTCCTGCTCCAAGCCTCAGCTTCCACATCCATAAAATGGTTTAATCACAGGGACTACCTCATGATTGTGTGGTGAAGATTAAATCAGACATGCTGTGCAAATGTCATGGTGTTATCTAACACACAGTAGGAAGTAAGTAAACATTAACTATTATTTCTTTGCTGGTATAACTTCTTGCCAGTAGCTAGAAATGAATATCATAAAAATAGATGCTGGTTATATAACATTTGATGTTACATATTGAGCTGCTGGTCACAAGTTCAGCCTCCTGCTCCAAAGGAGAAAGCTGAGGCTGTCTGCTCTCCAAAAAATGTAAAGCCTCAGAAACCCAAAGAGGCATTTCTACTCTGTCGAATAGGATCGTGATGAGTCAGAATGAAGTTGATGGCAGTGGGTTTGGATGTTAGCTTTTCTACATCACACATAGTCACAGAACCCATACAAACCCCATTTTTAACCTCAGTTTCCATTAAAATTACATGACTCCATTACTGTATGCCAGTGTTACCCAAGGGAGCTCTGGTGACTTAGTGGATATGCATTGGGCTGAGATCCGGAACCACCAGTAGCTCCTAGGTAGCCAGACTGGGCTTTCGATTTTTGTGAACAGTTACAGTTGCTCGCAGAAACCCACAGGGGTCCCTGTGAGCCAGCAAGGAGTTTTGAGTGTTACTCAAAAAGTGTCAAGGCCATGAAAAATTAAAATCAGTTCAAAGGGAAAAAGTAAAAACCATTCATTGAGTAGCAGAATCGACATAGGAATGAGAAGATTTCAATAAACAACATCACAACATCGGGTGCTTAAAAACACTCTCCCTTCCAGGCATTGGGAGGTATGATAGTTAACAGCAACAAAAGCTAATACTGTGGTAGACACAAATCTACAACAGTTCTTGCCAGGAGTAGATTTTTCGAGAGATAAGCAGACTCAACA
This sequence comes from Nesogale talazaci, assembly GCA_004026705.1. Lineage (NCBI taxonomy): Eukaryota > Metazoa > Chordata > Mammalia > Afrosoricida > Tenrecidae > Nesogale > Nesogale talazaci. Next base: position 3,845 of record PVJH01024942.1, on the reverse strand, counting down.
AGAATGAGAGAGAGAGTGTGAGTATAGCAGTAATGAAATTCAAGTTCATTCTGATTTCCATCCACAGCGCTGCACCATTTTACAGTCCACCAGATGAGGCTTACACACTAAAAGAAGCATTCTTTGATGATTATTGAGGTGGAAGGGAAAAAGAGAGGAAGTCACTGGTTAGAGGGTAAATGCTAACTTTTAAATGTCAAGTGTTAACCTCGATTAAGGGGAAAACAATATACAAGAGGGAAGTTGGCAAAATAATGGAAGCAGATGAAGACAATGGGAAGAGTGAAAGAATTCAAGGCAAGAGAAGTCAATACTACTGTATGCATTGTCCCAGAATAACAGTGATCTGTGAGGAACTTCATGGACAGACACAAGTGTAGGAGAGATTATGTGAGCATATTCAAAAGTGTATAGAAGCTTGACAAAATACTTTGGAAATTGTATGAAATGTGTGCAAATTGCTGAATGTAAAACAGATGATCAGCTCTACAAACCTGTACCCATTTCACAGAAAGAGATTTTTTAAAAATATCACTGTCCCCAGTGATGCCCACAAAAAAAAAAAAAATATCACTGTCCCACTCAGTGTTATTGAGCCTTGGAGGAAGCTCAGACTGGACTGTCTATAGGGGCATTCCTGGCAGGTCTGTGGATCTGGGGGAGGGAAGTAGTAAGGACAGGGTGCTGCTGCATCTCCTGGAGCAGTCTTGAATCCTCTGGGTATCCACACCCTTCAGTAGCTGGAACCTGTGCTTCCAAGTCTCCTGAAATATTCCAGTCTTGAGTCAGGTAAAAGCTTTTGGGTATCCTGTGTTTCCATGACTCCTGGAAAAACTCCAGACTCTAGATAATTAAGACCCCAGGACAGTTCATCTGACAACCTTCTGCTTTAACCTCTGAAACACAGCCTATCAGAATGCTTCCAGCTTTCTCATAGCATGACTAAGATTCTGTAATGTAATTGGAGGGTAAGATCCTGTGGTATATATAATTGGATGATAGTGTCCTGTAATACAATCCGGTGTTGATCCTGTTATGTGATTGGACATAATAGTCTTGCAAGACAATTAGATGGGCTGGCTCAGCCAATTACACCTCATTTACACAACTCAGCCAGAAACAACCCATTTACATAGCCCACAGTGTGGGCCTATCGTTTATCATGCTGCAAACCTGTGACCTTATAAGGATGCATTTGTGTGTTAGTCCGGATAGACTAGAGGAACAAATTTCAAAGTCACGCATATGGATATAAGGAATGGGTTTATATTCAAGGGGAACAGGACATTGAGAAAACATCCCAGCCCAGTCCAGCTCAAAGTCACAAGTCAGATATTAACCCATATGCCCGAAATCAGTCCATAAAGTCTCCTTCTGACTAACGAAGTCACAGGTCAGTAGCTACAGAGTTCCGGCACCAACAGGGGTCTCCCCATGTCTCCTCGCTTCCAGGGCTCAGGGTCCATCAACAGCATCCTGTGGTGGCAGAAGCAACTCATCGCTGGCAGAGGCCTCCATGTGGCTGCCCCAGCCTCAGAGGTCCGGCTCTATCAGGGCAAAGCCGTGTGGTCTCTCCACTGGCTACTCCAGCCTCCCAGATGCCGCCATTCTGTGTTGCCTGTGATTAATCATCTCTGAAACTAACTCCCAACAACTGGGGAAGATAGCTTCTCATCTTCATGAGGGAAATATCATGAGTTTCCCAGGAGTCTCAGGAGAAAGCCATGCCCACACTGAGGCCTCATCAGCTACTCAATGGCTTTCTCCTGATTAACAGGCCAGACTCCACCCCTACATTTCAATCATAAAATTAACATAAGTACATGACTGCCACAATTTGGAAACAAGGAAGTATGTGAAAGACATTATTTGGTTAGTTAATGAAGGATATATAAGCCTTCCAAAGGTGTCATAAAGCTAGTTCTGTGCCATTGAGCCTGATCTCTGGAGTCTGTGTGGCCATCAGTTGACTCTCTCACCCCCACTTCCCTGAGTGCTGGGCCTGTTCCCACAGCCTGTCCTAATCTCAGATCCAGACCCTTACTACAGTTCAAATAGAAGTGTCTGTCCATTGCCTCAGAACCAAGTGAGCCCTGGGGAATCAGTTGTTGCAGTGCTCTAGTAATAACCCAAAGGCTGGTGGTTTAAATCCACCTGCAGCATCATGGGAGGAAGACGTGGCCATCTGCTCCCATACAGAGTTAGAGCCTCCGAAAACCTACAGGGGAATCACCCTCTCTTCTTTAGGCCTCCTTCCAGTTGGAATCAACGCAAGAACAAAGGGTTTGCTTTTAATTTTCGGTTAGGGTTTTTTTTCATTCTTTTTTTTCATCTTAAAATGTTGATATTTTCTTTTAAAAAATGATTGTGAATTAGGTGGGGGCTTGCATTTCAGATAATTAATTTTGTTTTTGACAACGTAAACTAATTATCAAGCATCTTAAGAGCTTGTCCTGCCCCTCCTCCCTTTGAGTTATCTTCTCACTCTAGTACAATACTGTCATCCCCTTGGTTAGCACCTGCGTACTCTCTAGAATTGAACCTTTTGCTTCACCTTCCCCAACCTCCCGAACCATCAAAGTTTGTTTCTTTTCGTGTGAAAACTTTTGTCTTCGTTAACCCTTTATAGCAATGGTCTCATACAATATTTTTTCTTTTTGTGATTGATTAATATCACCCAGCATAACGTTTTCCAAGTCTATCTATGGCACCACAGGCTTCCATTTCATCATATTCATTAACATTGCACAGTATTTCATTGTATGTATGAATCAAAGTTTAGTGATCCATTCTTTCACTGGTAGCATTTAAGCTATTTCCATCTTACTATTATAAACAGTACTGCAAAGAACATGAGGGCACAGATACCTGTGCTTTAGCTCTTATTTCTATAGGAGAAAATATGTATCTTTTTCTATCTAATATCATTTCTATTATCTTCCATCATCATTTTGTTGTGCATCAAACACAGCTGCCAAGGGCCTAATTAGACAAAGTTGAATTATATATTTTTCAAGGAAAATATAATTCTGGACACATGAAAAACTATCATTATATGTTATACTTCATGATTTACCATCAATGGTAAATTTATAGCTGCCCACCTCTTAATAGCTAACATTTATTTCCCTAATCTATGAGGTATAATTTTTAAGAAATCACAAAATTAGAAAAATAGTAATCAATGATGTAAATTTTATATCATAACTTAGAATAGATGGCATATAAATAATTAAATATAAAATGCAGCATTATAAACTAAAATGAGCTACATTCTACATATTTTAGTTTTAAATCCACATAGAGTAATCGCAGGAGAAGATGCTGACTTTTCTCTTTTTCTTAGGCTCTTAAGATTGTTACCATCTGGTTGCATCAAATGGAGCCTTAAGTGACTGTATTTATCATTTAGAGAAACATAGATTAAGAGCCTGGACTTTTTTACTGGTTTGTCCAAGGGATGGAAGTTTTCCATAGGAAGACTTTCCCGTACTTGCCCAATTTCTATGGCTTCCCAGCAAAATTCTCCCTGAGGTCAGGAACTGATATTCAATGCCCTGCACTTGACGCTAAACTAATCAAAAGCACAAGAGGTAGGTCAGGGTTTTAAAATGCAGAGGAAGGAAAAGGGACAGAAGCCACCTGAATGGGAAAAACACACACCCTCACATCCTCACCCTTTGCAAAAAAAAAAAAAGAATGGGAGAGATACAGAACTGGTTTTATTCTCTCCTTTTAAGTACAACTGACTTATTTGTTATCCAGATAGTTGTTCCCGCATAGTCTGGGTTAGGAGTTAGTAGGACGTGTCGATGCATGCTTTCGATGGCTAGCTGGAAGGCTTG
>PVJH01024941.1:0-32363 GCA_004026705.1 Nesogale talazaci | reverse complement strand
GCTTGATTCTTTTTTTTTTTTTAAGCATTTTATTGGGGGCTCTTACAGCTCTTATAACAATGTATACATCAATTTTATCAAGCATATTTGTAATATGTTGCCATCATCATTTTCTTTTTTTTGGCATCACTGCCCTCTCGTGCTCATGGGAGCTACCCAGCCTTGCTCCTGGAGAGCTGCTGCTGGATTTGAACTGCCAAGTCCATGGGTCGCAGTCCTGCACTCAACCACTACGCCACTGGGGTTCAGCATATCATCATCATTTTAAAAACATTTTCTTTCTTTTTGAGCTCCTGGTATCTGCTCTTCTTTTTTTTCTTCCCCACCCTCTTACCCTCATGAACCTTTTATAAATTATAAATATTATTAATTCCATGTTACACCAACTGCAGTCTCCATTCACCTTTCTTGTGTTAATCCCCTTGGGATGGGGTGGTTTTTTTTTGGGGGGGGGCATCACTGCCTCTGATGGTCGTGGGCGCTACCCAGTGTTGCTCCTGAGAGCCGCTGCTGGATTTGAACCGCCAAACCTGCGGGTCGCAGTCCCGCACTCAATCGCTTACGCCACTGGGGCTCAGCCCTAGGGTGGGTTTTAAGTTGAGCACTGTGATTGGTTTCACATTTCTCCTCCCCCTCCTATCTTCCCCCTACTCTCATGGTATCACTACTTCCATTACGGTTTCTGAGGGGTTCATCTGTCCTGGTTTCTGTGTGTCAAAAGCTCTTATCTGTACTAGTGTAGATGCTCAGGCTAGCCAGATTTGTCCAATAGAACTGGGGTCATAATAGTGGGAGGGTGGAGGGGGGGAGGGGACGCTAGGGAGGAAGCATTAAAGAACTAGAGGAATGTTTTTTATTTTTTCTCCCTTTGATGCTATACTGCACCCTGGCTGACTTGTCCCTTCCTGGTGAGGGGCTGTCCACTTGTCTACAGATAGGCTTTGGATCTCCACTTCAACCCCACTCATTTGAATAGATATGATTGTTTGGGGTATTCTGACGCCCGATACCTGATCCTGTGAACACCTTGTGATTGCACAGACTGATGGGCTTTATTGCTTCCCTGCTAGATGGACACTTGCTTAACTTAAAACCTTTAAGACCGCAGACATGGAATCTTGTAACAGTCAGGCACCAGCAGCTATATTCATAATTACTTACGCACCAACTTTGTCCTCACTGATCATATTGGGTAGATGAGTATGACAGAATACCAGGTATGAGAACAAAGCATTCTTGCACTGAGGAAGGACTTGAGGCTCAATGTCCTACTTTAATACTTAACATATAAATACATCTTTTCATTATAAATTAATATATTTACATATATACATGCCTCTATTTATACCTCCAAAAATGACTTTTGCTTCCTAATTGTTTCCTCTTTTTCCTTTTTCTTTCCTCCTGGAGAGACTTTGTATTAAACTGAAATGATACCCTTAAAAGCTGGCTAAATTAATATGCAAATCCATCTGTGTCTGTGTCTTTATGAAACACTTTTAGAATATTGGCATGAAATTATTCAAGGCATTGTTTAATTGTTCTAAAAATTTCTGAAGTATCTGTAACTATGAACCCATTTTTATGCTTTTCTTTCACTTTTTTGAATTATTTAAGCAATTTTTTTTCTATTTTCCTTGGTGTTTTACAGAATCTTTTGGTAGTTTTCATTTTTCAGTTTGTGTTCTTTATTTAAAGGAAATGTAGAAAGTGGTTTATGCAACTACAAAGAGAGGCGACATAATCAAAATTCATAGTCCCCCCACCCCGATTTTATGAGGTGTTCTCAACTTTTAAACATTTACAAATTTCCACATTCTATTTGCTAAAAAGCAAGTTTCACAAACCTTTATTCTTTTTTTTTTTGGCATCACTGTCTTCTGGTGGTCATGGGAAAACCTTTATTCTTTTTAAAAATCTATGTCTACATTAAAAATTATGTCCAATTCAAAATGTTCAAAATAATACCTGTTAGTAATAAAGTTTTATATTTTCACATAAGTATTTGCTTCAGGAAGAAAAATAAATTTGTATTGAAAGCAGTTGTTTTTGTTTCTACATACACAATACCCATTTTTATTTTTCTATTTTATTAATTTCCACTTTTAACTTAATTCATAGTTGGGTTATATTTCTCATATGACAGTTCTAAAAGTTGCAATCTTTTGGAGTCTTTATTGTTTAATATCTCTGTTGGGTTTTGGTAGTAGAATCGTTGTTTAATATATAACAATCTGTTGGGTTTCCTCTGACCTAAATTGGGGACATTATCTTTTGGAATAAATGCACTTTTGCTCCCTAACTCCACTTCCACTTCCTGCAAAGGTCTTAAGAGTCTCTGGGAATTTCCAGGTGAAAACTATAAATTTAGTTTGTCCTTGGATAAGTGTCCCAACAGCTGTCATTCTAGTGACATCTTCCCTCAGCACCTCCCTATCCTTTCCCAACTTTTTGTTTTGTATTGTTCTTAACTTCTACTCTCTACTGTTCTAACCCTAAGCTCATGATACAGTTTTTAAAAATAATTTTATTGGGGACTCATGCAACTCTTACCACATTCAATATATACATCTATTGTATGCACACCACATTTGGACAGTTGTTGCCATCATTCTCAAAACATCCTCCTTCTACTTAAGCCCTTGCTATCAGCTCCTCATTATTTCCCCTCCCTCCCTCTCCCTCATGAACCTTTGATAATTTACAAATTATCATTATTAGGTCATATCATACACTGCCCGATGTGTCCCTTTACCCACTTCCCTGTTGTCCGTACCCCAGGGAGAAAGTTATATGTAGATCCCTATAATTGCTTCCCCCTTTCTACTCCACCTTCTCTTCACCTTCCTGGTCAGTTTGTATTTTTCTTTGCAAACTGTCTCTCTTTTGCCTTTCCTCTTATATTGGTAGTCTATATTCCTATCTATATTGGTAATCATATTATTTTTTACTGAATTATTAGAAAACTTTATATATTGAAAGCATTGACCTTTTGGGAGTCAGTCATAGGAGCTCTGATGGCTGAGGTGTTAAGTGTTGGGTTCCTTTCTGCAAGGTCAGTAGTTTGAAACCAAGAGTTGCTCAGCAGGAGAAAGATGGGGCTTTCTACTCTTGTGAAAAGTTAGTGTTGGAGATAAATCTAAGTACTTAGATTTATATACTAAGAATTATGGTTGAAGATGGACATTGTGTCTCGACTCAAGTACTCTCTCAAAACAAGAACACTTTCTTCTAATAATTGGCATTCTGTGATGCTCACCTTCCTGACACGATCACCAAAGACAAAAATGGGTGCATAAGCACAGGTGGTGAAGAAAGCTGATGGTGTCTGGCTAGCAAAAGATATAGCATCTGGGGTCCTAAAGGTTTAAGGATAATAAACAAGCAGCCATTTAGCTGAAAAGCAACAAAGTTCCTATGGAAGGAGCACACCAGCCTGTGTGATCATGAGGTATCCATGGGGTCAGGTATCAGGCATCTAAGACCCAGCACAAAGTCATACCTAATGTGAATGGGGAGACCAAGGGGGTAGGGAGTTGGTATCCAATGTTCATGTGCAGGAAATCAGACATTCTTTCACAGAAGGGCCACAAGGAAGAGATGACCCAGTCAGGGTGCAATATAGCACTGATGAAACACACAGCTCTCTTCTAGTTCTTTATTGTTTCCTTCCCCCCACTATCATGACCTCAATTCTACCTTACAGGTTGCATTAGACCAAAACATGCACACTGCTACAGATAAGAGCCTGCAACACAGGGAATCCAGGATAGACAAACCCCTCAGGGCCAACAATGGGCACAGAGATACCAGGAGGATAAGGATAATATGGGGGGGGGGGCAGGGAGAAAGGTGGAATGGGTCACAAGGATCAACAAATAGGGGGGTGAACAACAGAAAAGTAGGTGAAAGGCAACAGAGGACGATATAAGATATGAAAATAATAATCTGGGCTGAGTCCCGGTGACGCAGTGGTTGAGTGTGGGACTGCGGCCCATTGGGTTGGTGGTTCAAATCCAGCAGGAGCAGGGCTAGGCCTCCTACTCCCACCAGAGGGCAGTGATGCCCCCCCAAAAGAAAATAATAATTATAATTATCAAAGGTTCATGAGGGAGGGAGGGTGGGGGAGAAAGGGGGAAAATGAGGAGCTGATATCAAGGGCTCAAAAAGAAAGAAAATGCTTTGAAAATGATGATGGCAGCAAAAGTACAAATGTGCTTGACATAATGAATGAATGTACAGATTGTGATGAGATGTAAGAGCCCTCAATAAAAGTTACTTAATAATAATTTTTAAAAAAGAGTAGCAGTCTCAGAAACTGACAGGAACAGTTTTCTACCATGTCCTACAGGATCACTATGAGTTTGAATCAATTCAATGGCAGTGAGTTTTAATTTTAAGCTATGCAGCGTAATTCTGTGTAGTCTGGTCAGTTCATTCCATCAAAATGCGTTCCTAATTTTCTCAAAACCTTTTTTCTAAAAGGAGCTCTATGTCCCCAGTGGGTTACCCATTGAGCTACTAACTGCAAGGTCACCAGTTCAAACCTCAATAGTTGCTTTTCTTTTCTTTAATCATCTCCTATGCAACATTTTAATTTGTTAAATGATAATTTTGAATAGAGGGATATTAATGAAGAATCACTAGGTTACACTTATCTTCTAATTTATTTTCCTGTAATTTACCAAACTATTTTAATTATTGTCCCTATATCATATTTTTAAAATTTCTGGTAGAGCTCCCTCACCAGTTTAACTTTTAAATCCAGCTATTTTTATACATTTATTCTTTTTCAATGACATTTAGAATCAAGTGGTATTTCTGACCCAAAAATACCCATTGAGAATTATATTAAACTTACTTAGTAATTTAAAGATTTTAAAAAATTAAAGGATTTTTTTCAGCAAAAAGCATGGTGAGACTCCTTATATGATCAAGTTATATTTTACATCTTTGAACAGTAAGATTTTCTTTATTAAGATTCAGCAAATCATTAAATTTATACTAGGCAGTGTAGTGAAAATGAGATCTTTCTCCATTACATTTTTTTGGAGTTGTTACAAATATAAGTAATAAAAGTATAAAGATTTTTATAAAATAAATATTCATATTAAACCATCTTGTTCACTTTTTGAGAAATAATTTTCAACTGATGCTCTTGATTCTTCTAGGTAAAGAATCACATATCTATTTTCTATAGATAGATAAAATAGTTTTCCCATGACATGCAAATTTCTTACTTTTATTTCTTTACCTACTCAGTTGTTTAGAATTCCTAGGTCAAATAGTGATGACACTTTTTTTTGTTACTAGCTTTAACAAACCACTATTTAGGTTTTCTTATAGATTTTCCTTTTTATTGATTTTTTTATCATGCAAATAATTTCTTTAATTTAAGTTTCTAGGTACCTTATTCTACCCATTTATCAGAAAAAGATTGAGTTTTATGTTTTCTAGGCATATACCACAATAATTATTTAAAAATTTTTCCTGATTAAACTGATAAGGATACAAAGGGAATTAATGAACATGTAATTGTCCCACAATTTAAAAATAATCTCTACTTAAAAAAGCTATATACATATTTACATTTATTGCTTCATTGGTATTCATCATTTTGATATTTCATTATCTATCATCACGATTATATGTTTAGTCTCTACAATGGTATCTTTATTCCATTTGTTATCCAAGATTTGCCTCCTTTAGGGGAGTTGGGATACTCTTTTTGTTGTACGGATGTTTTAAGGTATAGTTTACGTAACAAAGGAATAAGATAGGGATAACCTAGTTTTTCAAAGTTCTGATAAAACTCACGCCTAATATACTCCATTCTACTCTTTCACTATTTCTCTTATTCCCTAAAATTGTGCAATTGACAAGATGTTAGGAATTAAGATCGTTTTCTACTGAAACTTGTTTTCCCTTTACTTTGAAGACAAATAAACCTAGACCATAATTTCAGGTTACCGAGTAAAACATGCATTTGTAAATTTATTTTGATCTAGAATTATACATTTTTATTGTATTAATAGAAGAATTGAGATGAGGTCTAGCAGACATATCTGGCACATTATTAGTCATGTCCTGAAGTTTTAACTTCCATAAGACAAGTTTTGTCTAAAAACAAGCAAAAATTACTCTTCAGCAATTATTCCTCAGTTGCCTTAGTTTGGAATCCTTATAAAATATATATTATGTTTTATTTTTAACAGAAACTACTATTTGACAGAAGTCCACTATCTTAGAAAATGTTTCCATTAATATGTTTTAGATGTTCATAAAATGACTGCTTAGTTATACAGTTAAGCTGTGAATATTAAGCTGATATACTTAGGATGAAAGAAAAAATGGAATGGAACAATCATTAGGTAGTAGATACTTCAGGTTTGAAATAAGACTTCTAGTAATAGCACAAATAATAAAATTAAAATACTGTAGCTTAAATAAAAATTAAGGATGATATGCCATGAAAAGCTTTTAGATAAATTAAAGAGATTTTAGAATTTGAGTACAATCTGTAAAAAATTTCAATGGGAAATAGAATTTTCCTAATGATATACTATTTCCTATATGGTTCAAAATGTATAATTAAATTTAATGACTTGAATATTTTATATAAATCTCTAAAAGTACACTTACTTCTTGATGAGAAATAATCATCGTTAAACTTATTAGATATCTCCACACTGTTCCCAAGTCATTGGGACCTTATGTACAATAAAATGAAATACTGCTGTTTTACTCCAATTGTTCTGTTTGAGCCCAGTGTTACACTGATTGTATCAATCCACCTTGCCAAGAGTATTCTCTTCCATTCACTGTTCTTTACCATGCATGATATATTCTTTACCATGCAGCAATTGGTCCCTCCTGATAACATGTTCAAGATACAGGATGTAAATCTCATCATCCTCACTTCTAAAGAACATCCTTGATGTACTTACTTCAAGACAAACTTCTTTTCTGGCAGTCATTGGTACTTTCAATAATCTTTACCAACACAGTAACTCAAATGCACCAATAGTTTGGTTTTCTCTAGTGATCTGCCCAACTTTTCCATGTACATTCTCTAAAACAAACAAATACATACAGAAAAGTATTAAACTCACTGCCATTGAGATGATTCCGCACACAGTGATCTTGCAGGGCAGGGAAAGAAGAACTGCCCATGTGGGTTCCCAAGGCTGTAACTCTTCACAGTAGTAGAAAGATGTATCTGTCTACTGTGGAGTGGCTGGTGGCTCCAAACTGCTGACCTTGAGGTTAGCGGACCAATGCAGAACTACTGCAACACCAGGGTTCCTCTTGGATAAAATTACTGAAAATGCCATTACACAGGTAAGGCACACCTTAATCCTTAAGGTACCATTTTGTTCTTCAATATTTGACAGATTCCTCTTCTGCAAAAGATTAGCCTGATACATGTCTTTTCTTTTTTTTCTTACAATTGTTTTAATAGCATTGAGTCACACAGATAATAGTGACATACGGTTACAAAAGATGTCTAAAAGTGATCGGTGATTTAGTCTTTTCTTGGGTTTTCTTTTAAAATTGAGAATAGGGGAACTACTTAGGAGTTCGCAAAGAATATTGTAAGATGTAATGTTTAACCACAAATTCAATAGCTATACATATAAATCCCTAAGTGGCTTAATGAATAAGTCTAGTGCGTGAAAGTTTTTCAAAGCACCCTCATCTCTTTAAAGGTAAGTACTGGATATGAGTTGACAGTCGGTGGGCGAGCTTATGGGAAAAGGCAGTTGCACGTCTGAGGGAAGGATAAAAGCAGACTGCATTACCCAAGGGCAATCAAACCCAGGCAGCACAGCCACCTCCTCAGAGGACCCTGCTTCCATGCTCTCCGTACCGAGGCGATCCTCCTTTGTGCTTTGCTTCCAAGGACCTTTCTCTTAAAAAGGCAAAAAATAAAAAAAGTTCGCCCAAATTCTGACAGTCACAGCTTGGAAGCACAGGTTGACTGTACCTTTTGAACTGACAAGTGTTTCCCTCATGCTGGGTCCAGGCGAGGTATGACCGGAAGACTAAGATTCCCAAATGCGGAGTCTCGAGTTATGAAGTATCCAGAGGAATGGGTATGTACAGGCTGCAGAGCGGCCTTTTGCTGGGTGGCAAGGTGCTGCTGCTCGGCATGGGCACAGAAGTCCTTGCTGAGACGGCCTTGCGAGCATGATGCTAGCTAAATCCAGGATGATTTGTTGACGATTGGTTCTGCACGATGGGTAATTTTCTTTCCCCTTTGTCACTTTGTCAGCTAAGATTGCAACTCTACTTTGATTTTGAAAACCATGGCCATCAGAGGAACAAACTAATCTGTCTTGGGAGAAGGACTGCCACAATGTTCTGCGGGAGAGGATGGCGAGACTTCATGCCAAGTTGGGAAGAGCCGTTCCTTGTCCTGAAGCACTGGATGCCATCTTATTTTCTGCTTCAATTACCTTCAGTAGCAACTGGTCAACACTGGAGAATTACCGGAGACCGGGGCCGCGCAGCACGGCCTAGACCACGGGATCGCGGCTTTCCCGCTTGCGCGACCACTCGAGACCCGCAGGCCAGAGAGGCCCAGAGCACCGCTCTACCCGCTTCTTGTGCTCGCTACGCTTCCGCTTCACATGTCTTTTCTATGGGCATTGATTGCACATCCAAGTTAAAAAAACAAACTTGACAACTTTAGTCTTTTCCTTTTCTTCATTTATCACGGGTTTTCATTTTCTTAAAATGGTTGTACTCCATGAATACTAGAGGGTCCAGTGTTTATTCTTCACATGCAAGTGTCTTCTATCCTTCTCACTTCCTCTGCTTTCAGTAAACAAGGTCGTGTCATCTACATAACACGGGTTGTTAATGAGACTTCCTCCGTCCTGACGCCACATTTCTCTTCATATGGTCTGGTTTCTCAAATTATTTGTTCATGATACTGATTGAGTAAGTATGGTGAATGGGTACAGCCTCAACACACACCTTTCTCATTTTAAACCATGCAGTATCCCCTCATTCTATATGAATAGCTGCCTCTTGGTAGATGTACTGATTGAACACAAGCACAATCGAGTGTTCTGGAATTCCCAATTCTTCCTAATGTTACCTACAGATTCTGTCAGGTATCTTTGCAGTCAATAAAAGACAAACATCTTTCAGCTGTCAGATGACTCCATGTGATATCAGCAATGATAACCCTTGTTCAAGATCCTTTTTTGATTCAGCTTAAATTTCTAGCACGATCCTGTCAAGGTACTGCTGCAATCAGTTAAAAATTATCTTTAGAAAAATCTTATTTATGTGTGTGACTAATTATATTGTTTGCCATTTTCCACATATGGTTTTATAACCTGTCTTTGAAACAGGCACAAATATGGATTTCTTTCAATAGGCGAGCCAGGTAGCTTTCAAATAATGCTGGCCAAGCCTAGTGAGTACGTGTAGCACAGCGTGTTGGTTGCAACATTCCCATTGGCATTTTATCAATTCTAGAAATTTGTGTTTTTTTCCCTGAATGTCTTCAATGCAACTTAATCTTTCTTTACTGCCATCTTGATCATATACTACATCTTGAAATGGGTCAATGTCAATCTTTTCTTTTTTTTGTAAAGTGATTCTGTGGATTTCTTCTATCTTCCTTTAATTCTTTCTGCATCACTCAATCTTTTGCCTTATGCTGTCAAATTTATTTCTAATCAGAAACTGCATAGAGGGCTTCTGAGACTAAATATTTGCAGGAGCAGATAGCTTCATCTTTTATTCTCAAGAGTAACTAGTGGGCTTGAAATGTTTATCCAATAATGCTATCCTTTTTCCTTCAATATAGTAACTTGAGGCTTGATTTGTTTGCTTATTTTGGGGCATCACTGCCCTCTGGTGGTCGTGGGAGCTACCCAGCGCTGCTCTTGAGAGCTGCTGCTGGATTTGAATCGCCAAGCCTGCGGACCATGGTCCCATACTCAACCACTTATGCCACCGGGGCTCAGCCCCTGATTTTTTTTTTTTTTTTGGTTTGAATTCTTTCTAATTGACATTTGCTGAGTCCATCCCAACCTTTTGGTTTTCTAACTCCAGGTCTTTGGACATACCATTGTAATGATTTATTTTGTCTTTTGAGGGTGCCTTTGGAAATTTTCTCATCATTCCATTAGGTTCAGATTTTTTCCCATTTGTTTTAGCTATGTTAAGTTCCATGATATATTTCATAGTCTGCTGAAATCCTGTTCGTTATGACCTTTTGTATTTTTCATATTCAATGCTCTTGATATGAATTATCAGGTTGTTTGATCTTTGGTTTTCAGTGTAAAATATGTCAAAACTATTCTTGAGAGAGTCTCAAGTCAAGGTAGTAGTTTGATTGGAGAGTTGATCCCTTGTTTCTTTTGGCTGATGAGAGTAAGGTTTTTTGTTTTGTTTTGTTTTTTGGGCATCACTGCCCTCTGGTGGTGGGAGTAGGAGCCCCAGCCTTTGCTCCATGGTGCTGGAATTGAAACTCCATTCCCAGTGGGCCGCAGTCCCACGCACAACCACTACACCTCTGGGGCTCAGCCGATAGGTTTTAAATATCTTTTCCCAAAGATGTACGTCAATTTGATTCTTGAGTATTCTTGGTAAAATCCACATGTATAGCACCATTTACTCATAATACATACATATATATATATATATATATATATTATATATTAGTTTTTTGGGCATCACTGCCCTCTGTTGGTGGGAGTAGGAGGCCCAGCCTTTGCTCCTATGGAGTCGCTGTTGGAATTGAACCTCCATCCCAGTGGGCCGCAGTCCCGCGCACAACCACTACGCCACCGGGGCTCAGCCTCATATTTTTTAAAAGGGTATTTGCAAGAAAGAAGTTATTGGTCTTAAAAATTTCTATCATGAATGGGGAAAAATTCTAGTATGTGATCTCCAGCATTTTCAAGGCCATATGTTCCAATAGGTGACCCTTCTTACTGTTTCTAGCCTTCATAATCCATTTACCTGTAATCATCAGCGGATCATAACTGCATGTCTGAATCAACTTCAGCCTGAGGAAGTTGGGAGAATTCTTCAAGTTTCTCATCCCTGGGTTTAGTAATTGGTGAGAAAATTTGAGGAAATAGTTGTGTTGATTGTTCTTCTTTGTAGGCATTTATACATTATTCTTCTATCGACAGATATTTTGAAATGTTCTTTTTGATGATGCCCATATGTCATATTATTATTGAATTTGTTATTTCTGGTGCAGTAAACTCAAAGACTGCCTGATTGAAAATGGCCAATACCAGTCTATTTCAGCATATGGATTTCTGAAGGATATTGATTTTTATGCATTCCACTTGATTGTCATGACATCCAATTTAGCTAGATTCATTCCTTGTACATTACATATTCTGATTATTAAAGCACATTTGCAAGCTTTTTTTTCGGGGGGGGGGCATCACTGCCTCTGGTGGTCGTGGGCGCTACCCAGTGCTGCTCCTGAGAGCCTCTGCTGGATTTGAACCACCAAGCCCGCGGGCCACTGTCCCGCACTCAACCACTTACGCCATGGGGCTCAGCCCCCTTTGCAAGCTTTTTATCTGTGCCTGTCAGTTAATGAAAATCTTGAAAGCTTTCTCTAGGCAATTCATTAAGTCTACTTTGGAGATGCAACTGTTTCTCAGTCATCTTTTGAGTGTCTTCCAGCCTGAGGAATCCATCTTCTTGTACTGTATCACAAAATTTCTGCTGTTATTTGTAAGGGTTTCTATGGTTACTTTTTCTAAAAAAGTACACCTACTGTTTCCTCCTATTCTGTTCTTAAGCTAGAAGCACCAATAAAACCTGTTTACTATCAGTGTCTGATTGCATTAGAAATACGATTGACATAGCTTCCAGTCACACACAGGCTATCAGAGAACAAAATACTGACAAGTAAGTGAGGACTGTAAAACTTTAGTATCATATTATACTAGTTTCATCTCCCATTCAGGCAACTATAGCCATAGCCTGGAGAAAAAGGGAAAGGCACATTCTAGTCCCTCATTTTCCCCTGCTTTAAGAAAGGATCTAAAAAAAAAAAAAAAGAAAGGGATTTGGTTTTCGAATAAAGGTTGAAGTTTGGACTGATTGCTTAAAAATACTCAGAGGTATCATTAGTGGTGTTTAGCTATTTTTATGTAATTTAATGACTATTTGGGTCACAATAATGTAAAACTATGGGATGACAGGCTACACAATTCTTTGAATTTGATAGAGACTAAATATTTGTCCAGATAATATAACTTTTATTAAAAACTCTGAATTTTTCTTAATTAAGTATAAGATGATGCCGAAAATATTTTAAAACATTTAGATAATGATTTCACAACTTCATTTTAGGATACTCTAAAATTATAATGATGAGATATGATGTAAAAAGGTAAATAAAGTGAACTGTAGTTTCTAAAGCTCTGTCATGCTTCTAATATTCTCGTGGTCCCATTGGAGGCAAAAGTTCAAAGAGAAAAATAAAATAAAACTTGACATTGAAAAATAGTTGTGAATGCAATATAATATACTTCCTTGAATCCCATTCTATCCCAACCCTAGTATTTTATTGTTTGAATTTATGTTGAAGATTAATGGCTATACTTTATGATGCACGTATAACAGCACCAGAAAAGAAATCTATACTTCTTCTGAAGACTTAAATAATGCAGATGTACTTTGCTATTTTTGCTTTAGTGATCTATATTCTTTTGAAAATTTTAAACCGGGGCTGAGCCCTGGTGGCGTAGTGGTTGAGTGCGGGACTGTGGCCCACTGCCTCAGCAGTTCAAATCCAGCAGTAGCAAGGCTGGGTAGCTCCCACGACCACCAGAGGGCAGTGATGCCCACCCCCAAAAAAAGAAAAGAAAATTTAAACCAAGTTAGTATAAAGTTAATCTTTTATATAGCTTTAAAGCATATAATAAATGCATTAATGTAAGGCATAAAATTTATAAATTATAAAAATTTCAATTAAGTGCAGATACATCTAGTGTTAAAGTAAGTTTGAGGCTATGCCTCTGGTTAATTTGTGGAGATCTTTATGTAGCCTACAGCAATTGAAATGCTTATTTTAGTTAATTCAAGAAGCACTGATTATACAATCAATAACTAGCAATTCATTTATATATACTATACTTTATCATATACAGATATTATAATTAATATATAACAATTCATCTAAAAATTTACTGAAGTGACTTTAAGTAATATATGCATGTGTGTGTGAGTGTGTGTATAATTATGTGTGTTTTCTCCCTAAACAACAGACAGAAAAGTATAAATACCCACTAAAATTTTGTTGCTACAAAAAAGAGTTTCCTTTCAAAACAATTATGGGCACCGCTCTCTTTACTAAGAGTTGATTTCATTTTTTTCTTCAAGTCACAATTAGCCTGGCCCCCAATTCAGGAACATAGCAATATGTTTTTGAAGTGATACTATTGCCGACCTCTTGACAAACTTTTGATTCACTTCCTTAGTTCTTTTCAGGGATCCATAAACAAAATTAAAACAGACAGTAATCTCTCTACCTAGAGATAACTACTAAGATCTCAGTTATTTCCACTTTGGACAATTTATTGTTCATACAAATGCTGTAGTTTAACTTCTTTCTTCCTTTTCTCTCCCCTTTAAAGCTTTTAGTACTTTTGATCTCTCTACTTTCTCTATTACACACACACACACACACGCACGCACGCATACACATAACCAATTTTCTTTTAAGGGTCTAAAAGTACCTTAATATAAATGAAAGAATGCAAATTTTATAATAATGAAAAAGAAAGTAATATGATTTAATTTAAAATGACAAAGATACAGACATCTATTAACTATGATATACATTTTACACAGTTCGAATGTTAAAGATAAATCTCAAAGCTGTTTTGAGGTCTATGCTAACTACTGACATCTTCACTGCATACATTTAATATTGTAGTATGAACACGTAGGCACTCTGATGTTGGCTCAAGAAACTACACTCTGAAACCTCTGCACTCAAGTAGCCCAAAAAGGTTGCTGATGCCATCCAGGAAATCATTGAACCCTTTTTAGTCTCACCTTCTCTGCCCTGATTTAAGTGTGACTATACTATTCTAATAACCGCCTAGTTGGTGTTTCAGCTGAATTTACTCCTATCCAACGCGTTTTCTTTTCTGCTGCCAAGACAGTCTTGGCAAATATCACTATATTTATCCCTTGTTTAACATTCTCCTAAAGTGCTACACTTTTACTAGAAAAAACCCCAAACAACAAGACATTTTATATGACAGATATGTGGCAATCATCAGATCCTTTCTAGAGACATACCTATGGTTGCTGCCAATAGGCCTTTAAAGTCAAATGGATTAATAAATAACACTGTCTTGATATAATTGACTACTTGATGATAATTCAAATTACCTAACTGCTATACAAAACAACAATGATTAATTTTATAAATGATACCGAGTATAAAATTCTGGAGACAAGAGTATATATGATTCAATTCATAACAGGTTTAATAAATAAACAAAGTTAGTCTATGGTGATAGAAGTCAGAACAGTTACTTTAGATGGGTGGGTGACTAGAAGGAGGACTAGAAGGGAGCACAGGGGTATTTCTAAGATACTGCGAACAACTTTGTTGTCTGAAAATTCATCAAGCTGCACCTTTATATTTATGTAATAAAAAACTATTTAAAGGTAAAAAATAACAAAAATTCTAGAATCACTGCTTTTAAGACATCCCTGATTTTCTCATTGCCCTTGATATATACATGGCATTATTTTGTCAATTTTTGTTCTAATATTTTATTGGTCTAATTCTGTCTGTTTTCCAACTATACTGCACATTTCCTGAGTGCTAAAATTAACTTTATATCCATGTATTCCCAGTATAGTGCCTGGAAATTAGTGGACACTCAATAAATATTATGTAAAGTGAGGGTTTCTAAATCTCTACATTACTAAGATTCTAAACTAGATAATCGTTTGGTGTGGGGACTTCTTTTCCATTTTAAAATCATTCCTGGTCTCTGTCTACCTGATGTTAGAAACACCCTTTCTTTGTGACAACCCAAAATGTCTCCGGAGTCAAATGTCTGTTGGGGACAAAAACTGCCAGTAATTTAGATCTATTTATGTAAATGAGTGTTTCTAGGGAAAAGTACAAATCAAATACCAAACACCTCATTTACTCTTCAGACTTAGAAATCTCAAGTGGTTTGAAGAATAAGACTGACTAAAAAATAGACTAGTTTGAACAATCGAGTTCAAGTTGAACTCTACATATGAGATATCATTATAATTCATGTCATTTATACTATAGCATATTTCCCTTAAATTTCCTAAGGGGGAAATGAGTTTGTGCTAAGCAAAACACTATAAATACAGTTGAAGGATGATGTACATTCGGCATTAAAAAGAAAGGTCTACTAAGACTAGTTATGTGTATTCAAAATCCTAATTACAAATGATTTAGAGAAGTTTGGATTTAAATCTTTGAGATTCAGTAGATCTCTGCACAAAATAAATAACAGTGAACATTACATAAGAAAAGAACAGCTTAAAAAACCTATCAAACATCAACTATGAAAAATAAAAATTTCACAAAAGGGCAAAACTAGTTTGTTAAAATAGTTTTATTTTATTGACTTTATGTTTTCAGTTCAGGTTATGCATTTGAAGTTGACTTTGGTATTAAAAGTGAAAGTGATAAAGTAATTGATAAATATTACTGCTAATGATTTGAGAAGAATTAATAAAACTAATTGTTTTTCTATTTAGGTGTCAAAATGGTAAAATCTAAGTCTTGTTCTGTCCCAAATTATTTTCTCACAAATAATTCTTTAAATTTCTCTTTGTGGTTAGTATAATTCTAATAATAGAATGAAGGGAAAGAAACTGAAAAAAATGCACACAGCTAATAAAAAAACAGCTGGAAAAATATCAAAAATGTTAAAACTGATTGTAAAACATTAATCATTCAATAAAATAATCTCTAGCTTTCAAATTGGTAGATTAAAATTAATAAGCATGTACTCATACACTTAATGTGTGGATAAAGATTTGTACATGTATTTTTATGAGCATTCAGACAATATGTTTTGGGGACATTTTTGATTGTTAATGGAGAATATTATCTATATTATGGACGGCCAGAGAATGAAGAACACATTTGTCTTAGAATTAAATAGACAAATTTCTCCTTAGAAACATGGATAATGAGACTTCAACTCATGTATTTTGGATGTTATTAGAAGGGACCAGTCTCTGGAGAAAGATAGTATGTTTGGTCAGTGTAAGAGAGAAAGATCTTCAACCAGATGGACTGACATGGTGGCTGCAACAATGAACTGAAATATGACAACCCTTATGAAAACTTGTCAAACATCAACTCTGCTCCTAGTATAGGAGCCCTTGTGGCATTGTTGGGGAAGAATTGGACTGCTAAACACAGGAGCAGCAGTTCAAATTCCCCAGCCACCCAGTGGGAGAATATCAAGGCTATTTGTTCCTGTAAAGATCTACAGCCTCAGAAACCCTGTAGGGTCTTTATGAGTCAGAATGAGTGAACGGCCGTGGGAAAGGTTGGGCAGTGCTATTCTAAACTGCCAAGAAGTATGGGAATTTGAAGACAGATTTTATTTTTAATGAAGGAGGCAATTTCTATAGAGGGTCTTAAAGTTTTGTTTTTAGTCACTAACCTTTATAATAGTAAATGTGGTTAGGCATTGGACTTACGAACACCAAGATCGGTGGTTCACACCAACTAGCCACCATACAGAAAAACATAAGGATGTCAACTCCCATTTAAAGATTTACAATACCAAAAACCTCATTCAAAGTCACTATGAATTGACTCACTGGCAGCTAATTTTCACTTTTACAAGAAGTAGGATTCTAAGCAGGTCTCTCCTTTACTTTGCATGTAAGTATCTTTTTTTTTTGGGGGGGGGGGCATCACTGCTCTCTGGTGGTGGGAGTAGGAGGTCCAGTCCCACTGCTGGAATTGAACCTCCATCACAGTGGGCAGCAGTCCTGCGCACAACCACTACGCCACCGGGGCTCAGCCCGCATGTAAGTATCTTATTTTGATCAAAATACCTTGGGCTGAGGACAAGAGGATAGCTTTGTTTATGAATGTAAAAAAACTATTTCTGGATATCTGAGATGGTTTAATGTTGTTTATATGAAGTTTCTTCAGTACTAAATATTATTTAAAAAATCTAAATAGCATTTTCAGATAAATTAAAAATTTTACAATTTCCAAATATCTACACATCTAACTATTTGATCTTTCATGTATTGATATTGATGTTAATGAAATTAAGCTGTTAAACATAAACAGACACTTTTGAGACAGTTTATTTTTTCTGAGCTAATCTACTTTCCCTCAATGATCTCTGCCTTGACCTGTCTGACCAATGATTTAATGAGTTGGTTATTGGTAGCAACCCAAAATACTTGAGGAATGTAGGGGGGAAAAGAGGTTAGGTGATATAATGAATCTCATGAATCTTCTCTTTTATCATGGCCTATGTCCAAAATGCAAGGATAGAAATGACCTCAACAGAACAATCATGTAAGGATTATGCAGCCACACTCCCTGCCAGCTCTTGAGTGCAGACTTCTCTCAGAACCCCATATGGGCAGTTCTGCCCTGTTCTATAGATAGGGCCATTATGAGTTGACAGCAACTTAATGGCAGTGGGTATAGCCAGCCTGACTGTAAACATTTTCTTCAAATAATTAGAAGAAAACAACAACTGATACCAGAAACTGATTCTTTGTTTAGGAGTCAGATGTGACTTGATGATACCTAAAAACAATAGCTTTCTTAAAATGTAAACCTCTTGAAGACAAGGTCTTATCTTCGTGTCACATATTCCTAGAGGACTGCTTAGTATAGGACAGCCTTTCTCAATATATATTGAGAGAATTATTATATTTTACAAGTTAATCCTACATGTAGAGAATGGTACCAGTTTATATATCATCCTTTATTATGAAGAATAGAATCACCTAAATCTTTTTTTCCTTTTGATTTTTTAGTGGGAGCTTTAGTTGACAATGGCTAAATAGTTTTAGTGTAACATCACAAAAATATGCTGAATTAATATAAGAAAATTTAATTACTTAATGGATAGATTTTTTTTACTAAAATGAGGGAGCTTCAAACATTTATAGAAAAATTCTGTTATTTTTTATTTCATTTTCCCATTCTACCTTCTCATACATTAGTATTATATATTTAGCTCCTCTAGCTTTAAACTTCTTGAAGAAAACTATTTATATTGCTTGTGTGTTATATATATATTATATATAATAGCTTATGTAACTCTTGTAAGGTCTAAAAAACTGTGGAACAAAGCTCAATTTGATTCACATAGAATATCACCAGTGGATTAAAACATGCACCATTCACCCTATACCATGGTCATACCGCCAAACTAATGAATCAGAATCTCTGGAGGTTAATTCCAGGAATCCCTTGAGAAGAAATTCTCTAGGTAAAAGGTTGGATATCTAAGATTGAGGATCAATGAATTGAATTGAAAACCTGTTCCCATTTCTGGTTCCTGTAAACATGACCAGTTTCCCCGTCTCAATCTCATTATTTTCATTTCAACATTCCCAGTAAAACCCCACATTATTCTTTTTCAAAGATATAACTTGAGAATTTATTTTGCTATTTCACAATCAATCAGCATCCATGGTATTTCAACTTCTTGTTCTCTTTCATTCAAAGAATATAGGTTCATTGAAATCTTATTCTATGGCCTTCTTTAATCTTTAAATATGTTTATAATTTCTTCTAGTATAATACCCTCAATTTATCCATCTTTCATGATAACTAAGTAGTCTCACTCTGTTATTGATTCCATTTTACTTTAGAGAAATGAAAATATTAAAAGCTACAGAAGTTATTTTCTTGACTTTCTTTGTAAGCCTCTTTCTTCAGACAGACTAACATTATCTTCATTATTGAAAGAGAAAGGGGTCTTTGTGTTTTTCCATATTCTCTAACTTGACTACTCTCTTTGGTATTTTCCTTCACTAATTATAAAAACAGACTTCTACATACATTTTACCTTAACACTTCAAATAAAATGACATTTTATCCATTTAATGTGTCATATGTACATACATACAAAAAATTCAAAATTCACATACACATATACATGGTCTACCATATATCCCCTCCTTTGATGCTTGAGATTGTTTTCAGATGAACTCAACTTCTCTCATTCTTACATTTGACTATTTTGCATTTAAATATAAGTAAGACGATCCGCTTGACAGTGTGGATAATTTTGTACTGCAAGCTATTTTTATATGTCAAGTATTTTTCAAGTAATGGAAGAATGTCAATTTTAAGTTTATCCACATGTAAGAAAAGAACTTTAAAGGAGCAAAAAATAAATGCAAAACAAAAGACCTCTATAAGAACTGACATTACATAAATTATGGTGATACTGAGAAATAATAAACTCAAAGAGGAGAAAATAGAGGAGAGGGGAAAGCTACTTTAATTTATATTACAGAAAATTGTAATAAAACTTAATTTCTTATTTTTAGAGCTGGTCTTTTAGGCTTTATAAAACTTTTACTCTTATTAAAAAATGGATAAACTTAATAGGGATAAAAAGCCCTGCAATATGAGGGAAAATAAATTAAGAAACAAGTTTAATATATAGAAAATTTTTGAAAGAGCCCATTCACAAAGAACAAAATGTATACAATATATGATGTTAAAAGACAATTAAAATAAAAACATGATGAATGGTTTAGAAAAACAACAGTCTACTCCTAAATAAGAGAAATGATTTTGGGATTGTATAAAAAATGAAGAAAGGAGAGGAGGTATTAAGTGTAATTAGTTTAGCAGTAAACTGGACAAGACTATTAAACAATGAAGCAGTTTCCTATATCTAAGATTTTTTTGGATACTATGTAGGTTAAACTTTCCTTGGAAATAAAAACTGATCAAGATATTCAGACAACAGAGGTACAATACTGCAGATATATCAGATGCAGAAAAACCATAAGGGGGTAATATGGTCCAACCAGCAAGTTGCAAGGCTGAGTATACAGAAGATGAATATAATAACTCATGTAAATTAAAAGGGCAGCGATGCATAGCAAGTAGGTAGAGGAAGCAATAGTCACACAATTTCAGTCCACAGTCCAATTCAGGGGAAGGTAGGAAATAAGTGGAGGCAGCAGAAGTGCTAAATAATCTTCACTATTAAAAATATTGCAGACATAGATTGATCAGTTCAAGAGCAGGCAGGCAGATGGCATAGCACTTCAATGGGCCATGGTAGTAGGGAATGTTAGGAGAGCAGATAAGACAATAGTGTTCAGCTTTAAAATGCTAAAATAGCATATGGACAAGGCAGTATCAGGCCATTTGATCATGGACAAAGCACTGGTGTGTAAAGAAAGCAAATCATTAAGCAGATGAGTGAAGCGAGGCAAAAAGTTGAAACAAAAAATTAGAGGCAGTCAAACAGGAAGACTGAAACAGGTCACCAGAAGCACTTGTGAAAGCCAGTGAACAAGCTGCCAGCTGGGGAACAAAACACCATTCAGGAAAAGATGAGACTGAGAGTAAAGTGGTCCACTGAATTGGATGTCTTCCATCTAGTCAACGGTTGTCCATAAACTGGGTATGAGAAACTACAAGAGAACAGCACACAAATGGAAATAGCAAATGGGTCTGAACTCTATTGCCTAGGTATACAAAATGACCCTAGAACATAGATACATAGCAATCCACAAGGAAATTAAACGGATGGGAAAAATGGGACGAAGCATTTTTCATGATGATAAAAATTTTAAAAATTAAAAAAACAAAAACACTAAAATTATTAATCTGGTAATGATTGGCTGGGATTGAAGTCTTCGCTTACCCCTTTCTGGAGCCCACAAAATGGGAATGTTGGGAATTTCTGCAGCAGAAAAACAGAAGAGAAAAGGGATTTCTGACTCCCAGTTTGAGGAAAGCAGATCAAATTTAGGGCTGCATGTACTGGTTCAGGGAAATAAGAACCAGCCTGAACCTCTCCCTTTCTCAGAATCAAGCCATTTCTGAGGCCTGGGAAAGGTTTAGGAAGCCCTCACCCCATCATCTCCCACACCTCCCCTTTCACACTTACCTCCAGTGCAAACACTTTCCAGCAAGGAGGTACTTGGGGAAAACCCATTTTCATATTTATATCATGGCAGGATTTGAGAATGGCCAACTAGTAGTGGTTCCAGTGTAGGTCAGGTTTATAATTCACTGGGATCCCTTTCACCCTTGGTGTGTGAGCAAAAGGGGATAGATTATTAGAAATTTGCCACTTATTTGAAAGTGGATAAGTAAGACATCAGGGGCAGTACTAGCAGTTAATAACTAGTTAACACCAATAAGTAGTAAGACCTTGGTGAGCTCACCCCTTGTCACAGATTTCAATTTTATTTGCTGATTACTTTCAAAAGTAGTATCTCTAGTCCAGACTTGTTCTCTGAACTCCAGTACATGTATCTGTCAAGATAACATTCCAACTTTGATGTTCAAGTTTCTATGACTAAAATAAAACTGATCTTTCCCCCTTCTGATCAGTCTTCTCCATGTTATTAAATGGGAATCCTTCCTTTCCAATTGCCCAAGTAAAAATCCTGGGACTTACACTGGATTATTTTTCTTGTTATTATGTCTGCTTTCAAAACATATCAAAATGCACATATTCCTTACTATCTCCACATGTATCAATGGTTAAACTACTGTCAATTTTTTACTTAAGACTATTTCAACACACTTCCAGTTCCTTTCATAATCTTGTCCCTTCCTTTACCTCTTTAAGCTGATTTCTAAAACTAAAACATAAATTTATAAAGGAGGCATTCAGAAAAGATTAGTGTATAATGAATTAATTTCTTATGAGGCTTCTCCTTCCTTTTTATCTTCCGGAAGTTCACTTACTATGAGCTTCTGGGTTAAGAGAATAGATATTAGTGTACTGTACTATAGTACTGTCCTATAACAGGGGTTGACAAACAACTACAGATAAAAACCTACCTCTGGCATGGTTCTGTATGACCCACAATATCAGAATGTTTTATACATTTTAAATAATTCAAAAAATTAAAATATTTCATAACACATAATTTAAGTATATAAATGAAATTTTACTAAAGCATAGTCAGGTTCATTCAATTTATCTTGTCCATGGTGCTTTTCTGATGTCAGGTTGCAAAATTCAGTAGGTGCAACAAGGATCATATTGTTCACAAAACTTAAAATATTAACTTCTGGCCCTTTACAAAATGCTTTTGCTAAATACTGTTGTATATTATTTTATAATTTGAAGGAAAAAACTGATAGCTAAAGTTTGATTAGACTTTTATTGTTAAAACTGTTACTATTGTTGCCCATAATGCATATATAAGGGAAGGTGAATTTACACCATGATTTTCTTTCAAAATTATGTGAAAGCTGTAATTTCACTCCTCTGATTATTATTTAATACTGACAAATAATTCACCTTTCCATCTTCAGAGAGGAGCCTGATATCAAGGGACAAGTATAACTATGTCTTAAAGGCAAAAAGAGAGAGACGGAATAAATAGGGCCCACAAATAAAACTCAAATCAAAGTATTTTATGCTTAGTCAAAGTTCTAAACTTCCTATGTAATATGAGTAAGAACTTGGCAAGACATGAATCTCTTAGTCTCATGCAAGGGAATTGTACAGCACTAAAAAGGGGTCTTCTGAACAATGTAATACTGAATTATAGAAGCATGATGCCCATTATAATAAGACTCTATTATACTGACACAATGTTTTAAAATTTTACAGAACTCTATAAAAATTATAACCCAATGAAGAGTAACCTATTTTCTTCCCATAAACTTTTACTCAAATGATTATTACACGCAAGGATATTATATGCTGCAAACAAAATTACAGAAAAGAATGAAGCAGCAGAGGGGCAGACACCTCATGAAATCCATCACTATAATGCTAGCTTAAATCTTAGTGAAATATAGGATTCATTTCCTTTATGCTAATCAGTCCTTCCAGCACAATCAGATGTTTCTTCTGCCTTGCTATCCAGGGCTTTGCGCTCTCCCAGCTTCAGTGTCTGAAACTGACAACAGTTCATTTTACTTTGAACAGGTACACTGCTTTATTCTTCTTGATAACTTCTGAAGGAATTGTAAATATTCACCTGTTCTTTTTTTTTCTCCCATCTGTTATATTAATAATTAATTGGCATGGTTATTTCCTTCCTTGATCATCTGTCCTCCATTTCAGCAGTCACATTATGAACAAGTTCCAATATGAGGGAATACTGCTAGTAAATTATGAAAACCATTCCAAATATCTTATTTTGTTACCTAAATCCACTTTTTGACCTGGTATTAGTTAGTGTCCCTTTTATTAGGCATTGACAGTCACAAGTGTTCTGCTGTTCTAAAAAAGTCTTCTGAGAAACCCATAATAATAGATATAAACTTATTATCATCTTATTATATTTTGGTTGAACACAATATTAAGTCCACTTTGTAGATGAGATATATAGATTAATTCACATTTTTTATTTCCAACAATTTTTAAGATATGTGCATCCAAAATCTTCATTTCTAAAACTAAATATTTGAGTAAAAGAGCTTAATTTTTGTAAGCTGCTGATATTCCATTTTCAACATCAGTACAGGTTTGGCAAAGTAAATAATTCTGGTAAAATAAACCTTTGTTCATTTTACAAAAAGGTTTGTAAGGGTAGCTATAAAGGGGCATTTACTTTATCACATCACTTAATTCAAGATAAAATCAGTATTTAGCATATGATCTGACACTTTTTTATCACAACTACACCATTAGATACTTTAAGTCTTATCAAGCTTGAATATTCCCTCAGAGAAGTTCTTTAAGTATTTATTCACCACTAGCTACTAATTTCTTAAAGGTAAAAGTCCATTTATATAATAGATAATAGCAATAGCACATATTTATAAGACCACTTGTTATACTTCGTACTTTTGCTAAATTCACATAAAACACTATCCTACAACACTGTTGAGTATGCAAGTACTGGGCTGATAACCACAAAGTCCATGGTTCAAAACCCATAGATATGGTTATCTGCTCCTGTAAAGATTTAAAGCCTCTGAAACCCTACATAGGATTTCTAAGAGTCAGAACAGACTAGATGGTAGTGGGTTTGAGATATGAAATAAGCACTATATCTCCATTGTATTGCTTACATATAAGCAATCTGAGACATAGAAAGTTCAGTTCAAATGACCCTTGAACATTGGCTTTAACTGCAAAGGAACACTCATATGTGGATTATAAAAAAACACAATGTAATGCCAATCATCTCCAGGTGAGTAGTTTGTCTCCTCAGTAAATGGTAAATTGCAGTAAAAATGATCTCCTGTGGCTCTCTACTATTTTTTAGTTATGTTTACTGCAAGATCACAAAACTTGAGTAATACCATGGGACTTAGCTTCCAAGAAGAAAAGTCATGGCTATAACAAGAAAAAGCTCAATTGCTTGATATATACCATATATTGAATTGTGCAACTACAGTTATTTGTTTTTGGAAGCACAATGAATGAAGTGCAAGGGCCATTGCAAAGGGAATTTGTGAAGTTATCATTGCAGCTTTGCCAGCAGGTTTGAAAATTGTGTATTTTTTATTAAATGTCTTTTCATATGATAATGTAGTTTTTATGTGGGTGCAAGACAACACATACACAAACAAGACACAAAATACATTGTTTATGTTACTTAATTTTTAAAATTGCTACAAGTAAAGCTTCTAGTTAATGATTGACTGTCAGCAATTAAGTTTTGGGGGGATTTAAAGAATATAAGTGGACTTTAGACTTCCCATAAAAATTTAACATATGTTCTGGTTTAGATAGTCCTAATCTTCATGTTTTTACAGAAGTCAACCATAATTTTTTGGGGAGGGGGTTCTTGTTCTATACATGAAATCCAGGATAGATAAATCTAGAGAGAAAGTAACCAGACTAAAGGTTTTTTGAGGGTATGGTCTAGGAGGTTGGAGGAAATATAGAGTTAATAACAATAAATACAATAAAGAAGAAAAGTATTTTAAAACTGACTGTGATGATTATTGTACAAATCTTCTTAATAATATTGAATTGCATATGTGAATTACATGCCAATAAACTGTTTAAAGGGTTTATTATCTTAGGAAAGTACGCTGGAAAGAAACAGAATAAATGTTTCTTCTGTCTAAGGAGAAGCAATGAAAGGTTATAATATAAAAACACATGAGGAAAAATATGGATGAATACTATATTTTCAAAATGTGTGGCAAAAAACACTCTATTCCATAAAACTAGCAATCATCTTGAAAAACAGTTCTAATCTTAATTATGTTCCTCTTTTTCAATTCCAAATTAAAATCTATTTTATAAATCTTTAATAATTGATCAATTCTTTCTTAATCTCTATCTTAAAAATGTTTTTGCCTGATGTTATTATCTCTGCAGGTCTATCTAGATAAGATAGGTCAGATAATAATCTGGCGGAAAATGTAACAGAACTAATGTCTCGGGATGGGAGCAGACGGGAGAGGGGAAGAAGGGGAAAGAAAGTGGTGTTCACAAACCCAGGGAGGTGAGAACAACAAGTGATCCAAAATCAGCGGAAAGGAGGGTGTAAGAGGCCTGGTAGGGGCTGATCGAGGGCGATGTAACCGAGAGGAATGACTGAAACCCAAACGAAGGCTGAGCATGATAAGGGAACAAGAGGAAAGTAAAAGGAAACAGAGGAAAGAACTAGGAGGCAAAGGGCACTTATAGAGGTTTAAATACAGGCATGTACATATGCAAATATATGTATATATGATGGAGGGCTAAATCTATGTGCATATATTTATAGGTTTAATATTAATGTAGTAAATGGACATTGGTCTCTACTCAAGTACTTCCTCAATGCAAGAGCACTTTGTTCTATTAAATTGGCATTCCATGATGCTCACCTTCCTCACAGGATCGCTAAAGACAAAGTGGGTACATAAGCCAATGTGGTGAAGAAAGCTAATGATGTCTGGCTATCAAAAGATATAGCATCTGGGGTCTTAAAGGCTTGAAGGTAAACAAGCGGCCATCTACCTCAGAAGCAACAAAGTCCACATGGAAGCACACCAGCCTGTGTGATAAGAAGGTGTTGAAGGGATCAGGTATCAGGCATCAAAGAACAAAAAAAATCTTATCATTGTGAATAAGGGGGAGTGCAGGGTGGGGAACCCAAAGTCCATTGTAGGCAACTGGACATCCTCTTACAGAAGGGTCTTGGGGAGGACACAAGCCAGTCAGGGTGCAGTGTAGCAATGATGTAACATAAAACTTTCCTCTACTTCTTAAATGCTTCCCTCTCCCCATGCCCCACTATCATTATCCCAATTCTATCTTACAAATCCAATTAGACCAGAGGATGTACATTGGTACAGACAGGAACTGGAAACATGGGGAATCTAGGACAGATGAACCCTTCAGGACCAGTGGTGAGAGTTGCGATACTGGGAGGGTGGAAAGCTGGGGTAGAAAGGGGGAACCAATTCAAGGGGAATGGTTAACAGAAAAGTGGGGAATGGTCAACAGAAAAGTAGGTGAGGGGAGACATCAGTCAGTATAAGACATGGAAATATAATGAGGGGGAGGGGAAAAATGAGAAACTGATACCAAGGGTTCAAGTAGAAAGCAAATGTTTTGAGAATTATGAGGATAACAAATATACAAATGTGCTTCACACAATGGATGTAGGTAGGTCTGGATTGTGATAAAAGCTGTATGAGCCCCCAATAAAATGATCCAAAAAATAAAATGATTTCTTGAAAGAAATAACAAATAAATAAGCAACAAAAAAATGTTTTTGCCTTAATTGGCTGGACATTTATATTATTAGGTTTACATCCTCTTGCTTTGTCATCAAGTACTCTGGTAGTATGGTACATGTACCTTATCATTACCAAAACTATTGTTGCTCAATAAATACTTGACAGATTCAACAGAGATTATGAATGTAGCTTGTAGAAAAAGTTGTTAGATGCTGTGTTTTGATTCTTAACAACTTTAAGTACAACACAAAAAACACCACCTGGTCCAACGCCATTCTCACAATTGTTATGTTGGAGTCCATCTGGCAGCCACTGTGTCGATGCATCTTGTCAGGTTTTCCTCCATTACACTGGCCCTCTACTTCACCAAGCATCATGTCATTCTCGGAGGAGTAGCCTGACCTGACAAGTCGTCCTAAGTACATGTAGAAAACTGGGAGGTCATAAATGTACCTATGTCTTGACACAGATATTCACTTTCAATGAATAATAAGAATTATGAGCCACAGATATAAAGTGGGTTAATACTAAATGAAATTCTAACCTAAATAAATTTTAGACTTTTCAAGGCAACTTTCAAGATCTACAAAGAAACTGAAGAGTTAAGACAACATTAATAAGTTCAGCTTTGACAAAATGCATTATTAATTAGCTTTTAGAGGCATTAATTATTTATTAATTATTATTAATTAGCTTTTAGTGCCATTTAGAGGCAAGGTATCAGGTAGTACATAATCCAATAGAACTAGCAGAAGAATGTGTATGTATCAGAGTCCTGTCAATTCATATTCCTCCTAGCAAACAACTGTAGAAATTCTTATTTCTGCTGCTTTACCCCAGGTATAGTAGTATGGAGAAACGTTGACTTACATACTTAGATTTTAGACTTAAACACAAGGTATGCTAGAAGATAACAATAACTACCAGAATTAGGAGCAGGAGTCTACCATATATGAGAGTAGGTAAAAAAGTATTACTACAAAACCATCGGAACTCTTAATAAACGAACAAACAAACAAGGGCTGAGCCCCGGGGGCGCAGTGGTTGTGTGCAGGACTGCGGCCCACTGGGATGGAAGTTCAATTCCAGCAGAGGCTCCACAGTAGCAAAGGCTGGGCCTCCTAGTTTCACCACCAGAGGGCAGTGATACCCCCCAAATAAAAATAAACAAACAAAAAATCAACATTTGAAACTACAGTTTCTCCAACATCATCTCCATCTATACACTTTTCAAGGCAGTGTTTTCATCTCTCTAACTCTTGCTTGAAGAATTATGTGCTCTTTCATTTATACCTCCTTAAACCAGTAGTTTTGCCATCCTTGAGAAAGCCAATTTGTGCTTCTTTTAAACGTTTCTTTCTTTCTTTCTTCCTTTTTTTTTTTTTTTTTTCGTTTTTAAAGTTTTGGAACAAAAAGGAGTCTGAAGGGACAAAAGCAGGGCTGGAGAGTGAATGAAGTAAGGTTTTTGGTGAAATTCTCTCAGGATAGTCCTTGGTACTACTGTTCAAGAATGAGCAGGTGCATTTCATGGGATGAGGGAGGGAGACTAACACCATCATTTTCTCTATCACTAAAATAGCATTCTTACTGACTACTCTGATAATCTCAATTATTAGAAACAATAACCTTGAGAGGTAGGTATCAGCTAATTTAACAGATGAGAAAACAAAGGTTTGAGGAGGTTCACTTGTCCTAAATAAAATGCGTAAGTGATAGAGCTGGGACTGAGATTCAGGTCTGACTCACTGTAGTCCACGCTGTTCCCATCGTACCACACTCACATGCTTAGTCACAGATGAAGCATGTCTGCCAGATCCAGGACCAGTTCATAAAAATTATAGAAAGAATTCCTAAAATTTTTATGAAATATTACTAACCGTATTTGACCAGATGGCAGAGCTGCATTTTATTTAATCTAGTTTTAAATATTTCAAGTATAAGGATTTCTAGATTGGTCTGTAAGAGATTTTCATATAATTGAATTATTTCAAGTACTCATAATCTTATAATCATTATTTTTAGCCTCATGATATATAACAAGTATTATAATTCAGTAAAAAAAATCCCAGAGCAACTAAATATATACTATAAATCTGAAATATTGCTATTGGTATATATTTTGCTAGTGAAATAGTTTCCATCAGAATACTGACACATGCTTAAAACAAATATATCACTTACATGACAAGTTAGTGATCAAATTTTCTATCATAATCAGGAATGATTAAACATGTAATTTGCTTTATTTCTATTGTCTGGGTAGTGTTTTTTCCAATTGCTAAAATTTCCAGAGTTAACCTTTACACATGGTTTACAAAACAATAACAGTGACTTTCACAAGAGTTAAACATTTAGAATTATTACCTCAGGTCAATTCTGTCTACTTCATAGTACTTGTAAACTAATCCCTGTTTTGAAGTGTTACAATGTAAGAAACAAAAATGGTTGATGACTGCCTAAAGTAATACTTGACCTACATTATACAAACACTTAAAATTATAAAATACATTACACGGATTTCAAAAAATTGATGGTAAAACATTTTTTACAGAACAAATCTTTCCCATGCTGAAATATAAAAATCCTTTAGAAAAAGTCTTATTCAATATTAAATTAGCAGTGTTCTCTAAACTACACATTTTAGTTTTCCTTCTTTTATTGCCTAATGACCGATTGACTATATCAGTTTACTTTTGTTAGAAAGCACTGTTAGGGCTGAGCCCCGGTGGCGTAGTGGTTGTGCGCGAGACTGTGGCCCACTGGGATGGAGGTTCAATTCCAGCTCCACAGGAGCAAAGGCTGGGCCTCCTACTCCCACCACCAGAGGGCAGTGATGCCCCCCAAAAACAAACAAAACAAAAACATACATTAAATTTTTTAAGAAGTTAAAAAGTTACTTAATATAAAATGAATTCAATTTTTACTTGATCAATTCTGCAAGTTGAAATTTTTTGTTTATTTATACTGAAGTATATTTCGTTTTTGTTCTGCTATATTATCTACTAAGCCAATGGAGCCATACGTCCAATACTATTATCAAATAAGGAGCCCTGGTGGTGCTTATGCACTGGGCTGTGATCAGCAGCCTCAGAAGTTTGAAACTACCACTACACTGCAGGGTTAAAAAAAACAGGTCTTCTCCTCTCTTAAAAAGGAACAGTCCCAGAAATCCATAGGGGTCACCGTAAGTCACCATTGACCCGATGGCAGTGAGCAAAGGTTCTTTGTTTACTAAATAATGTTTGAGATTTCTATGAATAACTTTTTGCTATTGAAAAAAAATTCAGCAACTCTGAAGGATTTCTTTTTATAGCCACAATAATCTAAGTCAAACATACTAATGATCAAGGACTACAAAGTTATAGGTTCAGAATTGCATTTCTAAAGTTTTGACATCTCTATATTTTACTTATTACTAGAATTATATTTTTCAAATAGTGCCAAGGCAATGGGAATTTAGTGGAAATAGTTTTGAGTGGCCCAATGATGTTTTAATGTATACCTTTTTTTGTTCCAAAGGTTTAACCATTCTACTGACTTTACGCATTTGCAGTTTTATCCATTTACATATATGCTTTTTTTGGGGGGGGGGAATCACTCATATATGCTTTTTTGGGGAGGGGGCATCACTGCCCTCTGATGGGAGTAGGAAGTCCAGTCTTTGCTCCTGGACTTTTTAAAATATGAAGGAAAGCTATTAAAGATAAAACTATTTACAGTTAGACTGTCTACATTAAAAAATAAGATTTTTAGAGAAGGTATATTTACATGCATTTTAAATGAATTCAAGCAAACAAATAAATCAAACACACTCCAAACCTCCATAAGAAACACCCAATACAACTTTTCCTGGGCAGTTGTTAGAGGATGCATAAATAATTAAAGAACCTTATTTAATAATATAGGGCTCCTTGATTTCTGAGGTAATCAATATGAACAGTGGAAAATGATAAACTCTTGTTAACTTACAATACTAAAACAAAACTTAAGAAATAGGAAAGAAAATAAAACAGATAATAGAATGGCTGAAATTCAACATCTCTGATAGAGATTAAAAAAAGATAAAAAATAAACAAAGAAAATAAAGATACAATTTAACCAGATTGTGAAGATTTCATGGACCTGCTTAAAGGCTAGTGTGTGGTTGTTTTTGTCCACTTGGTAGTTATATTTAAATTTAGCAAGTAATAAGATACTTAATCCAGGGCTTAAATGGTTGAGTGCGGGACTGCAGCTCATGGGCTTGGCGGTTCAAATTCAGCAGTGGCTCTCAGGAGCGGCACTGGGTAGCAACCACGACCACCAGACACAGTGATGTCCGCCCCCTGCCCCCAAAAGATACTTAATCCATATATGTGAATCCTTATATAGCACTTAACAAAATGCCAGAATAGTTTTCACTTGGCTGCTCTGGGATACAGGTACTATTATCTTCCTCATGTTATAGAAAATGGAGGTACACAGTAGCTGCATGAATAGTCGAACTCCCTGTAAAGGTGCAGAGCCAGAATCAAAGGTTTGAATTTAAGCCTAACATTTTGTTGTGTTTGTTTAAATTTTAATAGTTTTATATATTTCCTTTTTATGAGATAATTCCTCTTTGCTGAAAACCAAAAAATCCAACTACTTAAAGATGTACTTAGCATTCACCTGTAAAATACAGAGCTGATCAACACAAAGAGGAAAATACATCACGGGAATATGTACAATTATAGACGTTCTTATTTTATATGCAGCACATATACTCTATACAGATTAAAGCAGACATGCAAATAAAGATATAAATAGATTCTAATTGGTTGATAAACTGCTTTTGTGGTTGTGAGCCTTTATTTTTTGGGGTAAGAAAATCCAAAATTATTAATATTAAATTTATCATTGTGTATTCATCTAAAAGCATAGTGAATAAATACTGATAAAGACCATATGTTGCTTAATTTGAAGATATTTTTTAATGGCTCATTATCAAATTAGCTGACCACTGGTGATATCTGCAATACAAATTATTCTTTTGTGAGATCATCTTTCTAGCTATTTAAATGATTCACCTAACATTCTGGTATCAACTTAAAAATATAGAATACTGGAAATTAAAAATTTTATGATATAAATTATTCCTCCACAGTTAAAAATGTTGGTATCTGGCTATAAAGAATTTCATAGTAATTTTTCTACTAATTCCATAGCAATTTTCATACTTCTCTAATATAATAATGATCATTATTATTAAATATCAAACCATGTCACTCAGAAAATAGGGATATATAAACCTGACGTTTACTTCAAATCTTTAACATAATACCCAATATATGTCAACTTTTTCTATATAGGCATAATTTTCTTATAAGCAAACTACCAACATACCTCTATAGGAGACAGCTTTCCTCCCAAATGTCCTTTTTATCTCAGTTTCAAAATATATAGGAAATAGTACAAAGAATCATTTCTCTTAAGAATGCAGAAGCTAAATAAATTTCATAAAAATGGCACCGTTTAAGCTATTCAATTA
>PVJH01024940.1:0-32336 GCA_004026705.1 Nesogale talazaci | reverse complement strand
GATGGGTCAATGTGAGCAGACATCTAACATCAAAGAACAAGGATTAAATCAGTAAGAATGAGGGGGAGAGCAGGGTGGGGACCCAAAGGCCACTTGTGGACAATTGG
The DNA here is from genome assembly GCA_004026705.1 of Nesogale talazaci. Classification (NCBI taxonomy): domain Eukaryota; kingdom Metazoa; phylum Chordata; class Mammalia; order Afrosoricida; family Tenrecidae; genus Nesogale; species Nesogale talazaci. The sequence goes on along the minus strand of PVJH01024940.1, from coordinate 32,229 downwards.
ACATCCCCTTACAGGGGAGTCATGGGGAGGAGACGGGTCAGTCAAGGGGCAGTGAGGTAGTAATGAAGCATAAAACTTTCCTCTATTTCCTGAAGGTTTCCTCCCCCCAAGGACCATGGTCCCAACTGTGCCCTGCAGCTCCAGCTGGACTGGAGGAGGTGCACTGGTGGAGATGGGAGCTGGAAACGCAGGGAACTCAGAGTGGATAAACCCCTCAGGGTCATTGGTGGGAGTGGAGTTGCTGGATGGTGGAGGGAGGGTGCGGTGGAGACAGGAAGCCAGCGATGGGGATCTGTAGCCTGTCTCCTATCTGGAGGACGGACATAGGGAGGAGTGGGCAGGGGGAGATGTTGGGAAGTGTAAGATATGACAAAACAATAATGACTGCAGAGTAATGAGGAGGGAGGGGGAGGGGGGAAAGTTTGGAGGGAGAAGGATATCAGAATTTCTATACATCAAATTTGCAATTATAATGTGCATGTTCTGGCAATCTGTAATTTATCATATAAATTGTGGCTTATTGTAACACTTTTTTACCAATATATAAAGAAAACAATACAGAATGAATACTTAACACACAGTTGTGATGAATCACAATTCTGAGCTTTCATGTTTTAAATCCATTTTTTACCAACAAAGAATCTAAGAAATATCCTAAAGTAAATGCATCTACACCAAAGATGCTACTTTCTAAGCAGAAAACAAGGTTTCATTTTTTAGCAACACTATTACAACGAATATTGACATTCTATTTTCAAACATACATGATACATGATTTCATGCTAAAATATGGGTCCTTCCATGTTATAACTCTCCAAATATTTCATCATTGGATATATAAAAATATTATTTTAAAATATTAAACTCCATCAATTTGCACTAAGTTGCAACAACTCTTATCTTCTTAGGTAGAATCTTCTGTTAATCCTAATTTATTAAAATGCTGCATTCTCCAATACATTCATTCAATAGGTACTGTTCTTTTGCTTTTTTGAGTTTCTATTTCATTGCTGATTTTATTGGAAATTTAGGGAGGGAGTAAGTCTTATGAGCTGAATGATTTTTCTGAAACAGTCCTTTAAGGAGCAGCCATCTGAATAAACTTTATAAGGAAATGTGCATAGATATGAAATAAAAATTTATGGTAGAATGAAGAGTATGGTATTATGATGCCTTTGTTAATACTGGCTCTTTCATGAAAATCATACAAACTATCCCGTGATAAATTGAGTACTTCCTCATTCATTTTTCATGTTTTGCATACAGATGAGGTAATTGAAAAAATCTATGGCCCAACTCAGGCTCACTATGATCCTCCAGCATAGTTGCTCCTTAACAGTGTAAACAAGTATTTTGCATGAGATTTACCCAATGCAACATGCCATTTGAACTATTTACTGCTGCCTCCAGGGGTCTGATTTGTGGATCCATGTAAACTGAAATGTCTTAAAATTTCAGTATTTTTTTCATGGTCATGATGTTGATATTGGTCAAGTTATGAGGTTTCTTTTTATTAATATAGATGTGTACTGAAGGAGCACTTTTTGATTTTCAATAGTGTTTCAAGTCCTTTTTTTGTTTTCAGCAAGCAAAGTTTGCCCTCTTCACATCACTGCCCTTTTTTCCCCAATGTTTTTATTGGACGATCTTGCCGCTCTTATTACATCCCATACATCGTTTGTATCAAGCATATTTGTACACATGTTGCCATCTTCATTTCCAAATATTTTCTAATTTACCCCTTGGTATAAGCTCCTCTTCCCCCCTCCTTTTTTTAATAAATCATTTTATTGGAGACTCATACAACTCCTACCGTGATCAATACACATGTCAGTTGCTTACAGACCACATCTGTAAATTTGTTGCCATCATCATTCTCAAAACATCCTCCCTTCTCTAAGGCCCCCTAGTAAATCTCCCAATATTCCCTCACCCTCACCCATGAACTCTTAATAATTTACAAATTGTTATTACTTTTTTATATCATATGCTGTCCATTGTGTCCCTTCACTCACTTCCCTGTTGTCCATATACCAGAGAGGAGGTTATATGCAGATCCCTAAAATTGGTTCCCCCTTTTTATTCCATCATCCCTCCACCATCTTGGTATCACCACTCCCGCCACTGGTCCTGAAGGGATCATATATCCTAAATCCCCCATGTTTTTGGCTCCAGTGTGCATCCCCTGGTCTAGCTGGATTTGACAGGTAGAATTGGGATTGTGATATTGGGCTGGAGGAAGCATTTGAGACCTAGAGGAAAGTTGCATATTTCATTGTTACTACACTGTACCTTGATTGGCTTCTCTCCTCTCTGCAACCCCTCTATAAGGGGATATCGCTTCACCTATTGATGGACTTTGGGTCCCCAATCTGTATCCCGCTCATTTATAATGTTATAATTTTCAGTTTTTTGATGCCTGATACTGAATCCCTTCTACACCTCTTGATCACACATGCTGGTATGCTTATTCCATGTGGGTTTTGTTGCATATCCCTGTATTTTAATGAACTTCCTTATAATACTGATGTCACTTTCTTCTTTATATGATCTTGTTTTGAAGATTAATTGCTCAGTATACTGAGCAATATGGTGCAAATATAGTGAAAAGTTACAAAGATGGCATACAGCTTCCCTGATTTTAAATCACTCAGTATTCCTTTATATTGTTATTTGAATGACTAAGTCTTGATATAAGTGCAGTTTCCCCATTTGCACAATGATGTTCTATGGAATTCTCACTACTTAAAATTTTCAACCAACATGTTTCTTTGAAACACACAGTCAACGGTGTTTGCATGGTCAATAAAACAAACTTTTTGTACTATTTTCTACTTTGAATCAAGATCAGTCTGGCATCAGAGACATATCTCGTTTCATATCATTTAAAATGTCCACCTGGTATTTTTGGCAGTTTCATGTTGATGTACTGCTGTAACTGTATTTAAATTATGATCTATAAAAACTTTACTTTAGAAAATATTAATGATATTTTTACAATCTACACATTCTGTTATGTCAACTTTCTTTGAAATAGATACAGATGCATACATCTTCCACTTATTTAGTCAATTGTGTTCCACATTTCTTGGCCAAACAAGTCTGATATCGCATTGGTTTCTTTGTAGATTTCAGGAATCTTGTTTCTCATTAATGTGTGAAGCTTGGCATACTTCTCTATTACATCATATCTTGATTATAAGTCAACTTCTGATATGGGTGAAATTTCTGGGTACAATGACTCTGTGTATTGCCTTTTCCTTTGGATGCTCCCTCTGTCATCAATATTTTGCTCTTGTAATTTTTCAATACTGTAACTGGTACCTTGACATTTTTCTTCAGGTTCCTTTTTTAGCTGTTCTTTAAAGACTCTCCTTCCTATTTGCTAACACTCAACCTCAATGTCAGTGTTCAATAGTGCAATAATGGATCCTTTGGACTAGAAAGCAGACTAAATGCAGCCTTGGACTGTGTTCTACGAGTGAGAACTTGCCCTGAGGCAGTTCTTCCTTCTTAAAAAAGGTTGTGGGACTGATCTTCTCAATTATGAACTTTTCAAGGGAGAGTTAGAAGTGTATCCTGTTCTGCAGGTGGATGCTGGGAGAAAGATAAGACAAGTGCAGTACTTTACATTGCAAAGAGCCGACCCTAGTCACTTTTGTTTCCAAGTATCTAAACTATGTCCCTCTCATACTTTGGGTAATCTTGTAGACATACCTTATGCTACAATATTTCAATATGTCTTTATTTCAAAAGAATTTTTTTTGTTTTTATTATTTTTATTCAGGTATTTAGTAGTTCACCTTACAATTAGGTATATATATTGGCTACCATTGTATACTGTATTGTACACTCCCTTGAAAATTTATACGGTTATGAATCTCCATATACATACATTGTCTACCATTTATATAATATGAAAATGATAGCAAACTTTTTGAAAACATATATGGTATGTAAGGAAAGTTTTCCAAATTGTTTCTAAAAACTAGTGATTTCTGGAGCTGAGCCGCAGTGGTGTAAGTGGTTGAGTATGGGTCTGTGGCCTGCAGGCATGGAGATTCAAATCCAGCGGCAGTTCTCAGGAGCAGCACTGCATAGCTCCCACGACCACCAGAGGGCAGTGACGCCGCCAAAACAAAACAAAAAAAAAAAGTGATTTCTTATACCTATTTTAACATACCATTTTTTAACTTCATTTTATTTTCCAAATTAACACCCCATGAAATTTTAATAGCATTTATAGTATGTACCTGAATATATATATATATATATATATATATATATATATATATATATTTGTTGTTGTTGCTGGGTGTACTAGAGTTGGTTCCAATTCACAGTGACCCTGTGTACAGCAAAAAGAAACACGCCCCACTCTTGAGTTATGTTTCTCTTTCAATGATTCTTTTGTTTAAACTCCTTGTTGAAGTCATTGCAGCAATCGATCTTGTGAAGGGTCTTCTTCCTTTCCCCTAACTCTCTGCTTTACTAGGTATGATGCTCTTTCTCAGGGACTAGTTTCTCCTGATATCATGTGCAAAGGACTTGATACCAAATGTTCCAAGGAATGTTCCATGCCATGGATTCCTCTTCAGTCTTGCTCATTACAAGTTCCACTTTCATATGCACATGAGACAATTCAAAATGCCATGGTTTGAGTTAGGTACACTTTAGTCATCAAAGTAATATTCTTGTTGTTCAACACTTCACAGAGGTCTTGTGCTACAGATTACCCAAATGCAATGCATCTTTTTATCTCTTTGTGACTGCTTCTATCAACCTGGAGGGTGAACTGAGCCAAGAAAATAAAGCCTGAACAACTTGAGCTTTTTCTCCATTTATCATGATGCTATTTCTTGGCCCAGTGTGTTAGTCCGGGTAGGCATAGACATGCGTATAGGTATAAGGAAAAGGTTTATATACAAAAGGAACAGGATATTGAGCCCAGTCCAGTTCAAAGTCATAAGTCCAATATTAACCCATATGCCCGAAATCAGTCTATAAAGTCTCCTTCTGACTCACAAAGTCACAGGTCAGTGGGTACAGAATTCCGGCGCTGGCAGGGGTCTCCACATGGCTCCTTGCTTCCAGTGCTCTGGGTCCATCAGCAGCAGAAGCAACTCATCAATCATAGAGGTCTCCATGTGGCCACTCCAGCTTCAGAGGTCTGGCTCCATGAGGGCAAAGCTGTGTGGTCTCTCCACCAGCAACTCCAGCTTCTCAGACGCTGCCAGCTTGTCTTGTCCGTGATGCATCCTCTTTGAGACTAACTCCCAACAACTGGGGAGGTAGCTTCTCACCTTCACTAGGGAAATATCACTAGATTTCCCAGAAGCCTCAGGAGAAAGTCATGTCCACATAGAGGTCTCATTAGCTACTCAATAGCTATTTCCAGAGTAACAGGCTAGACTCCACCCCTACATCCCAATCATAAAATTAACATAAGCACATGACTGCCACATCCGGTTATGAGAATCTTTATTTCTTCACATTTGTACTGAAAGCTGAAATCCGTGTTCTTCATCAGGAAGTACATCAAGTCCTTCTCATTTCCAGCAATCGCGCTTGTGTCCTTGACCTATCTCAGTTTTGTCAATAAGCCTTCCTTTGATCCAGATGCCACAGTCTTCTTCATATGACTTGGCTTCTCGATAATTTGCTCTCCATACAGATTATTCAAGTATGGTGAGTATATGAAAACTTGATACACACCTTCCCTGATTTTAAAACTTAAAGTCTTTGTTCTGCTTGTATAACTAACTCTTGGTCCAGGGGCAAGTTTGCATGAGTAAAATGAAATGTTCTGTAGTTCCCAAAGACTATCTCTTAATTCATTGTGGTCCACACAGAGAATGTCTTTGCATATTCAATAGAACACAAGTAAACTTCTTTCATGTGCTCTCAGTTTTCAGCCAAGACTCACCTGACATCAACAATGATCCATGGCCTCCTCTAAATACAGCCTGAACCACTGACAACTTCTTGTCAATGTACTGCTGCAACCATTGTTGGATGAACTTCAGCAAAATTTCACTTGCATGCAATATCAACGGTACTGTTCTGTTCTTTGAGCATTCTGTTGAGTCACTTGTCTTTAGAATGAGTACAAATAATAATTTCCTTCACTCAGTTGGCCAAGAAACTCTATTAAAATTTTCTTGAAATAGATAGATGAGTATTTCCAGTGCTTATTTCATTTGTTGAAATATTTCAATTGGTTGTCCATCAATTCTTGAAATCTTGCTTTGACTAATGCCGTACATGAAGCTTGATCTTTTTTCGTATATTTTTATTTTGACCTTATAAAAATAGTGTAAACCTTTTCATTTCCCACCTAAGAATTAACTTGAGGGGAGGGCAAGAAAAGTAATTTAGTCTCTGATGAAAATAAATGCCATAAATTGTCATGCAAAGAAAAACAAACAAGGTCACTGCTATTGTGCCAATTTTCACTCAAAGTAATTGAATAGGGCAGGAACAATCTTCTCCCATGAGTTTCAGGGCTGTAATTTCTTATCTGCATAGAAAACTTCATCTTTCTGTTGCAGAGTGACTGGTAGTTTCACATCTTAGACCTTGCAATTATCTACCCAACATGAAAGAGCCCTTAAAATGAAGTTGCTGGATACAACAGAGACTTCAATGCAAGATGCTGGCTGAGATACAGTTTGAATTGTACTAACAAATATGAAAATTGGAGGTATTTACAGTGACTTCACAGTAATGGGCTCACATGTATATGTTCAGGAAGAATGAGAAGGCAGAACTGCAGCTGTATCAGAAAGAACATTTTTATACATGCAATTCCTGTCTCTGAACTTATAAAGAAAGCCATTTTCACTGAATGCTTGTATAGGGGAACTTCAGGACAGGATGTGTACAGATCGACTGATGCGTGGTAATAGTTAATTGATTTATCCCTATTACTTGCAATTCCCCTCAAACTTCTTTTCTGCAACTTCAAAAAGACAAGCCAATCCCTCAGTTGCAGGGTTGTTTTTGCATCGCAGTGGCCCAGTACAAGAAGAATGGCTTCTGAGAAATAAACCTTTACAAGAGCAGAGACATTCATCTTTGTTGCATGGTTAATGGTCTTCAGGCATCAATCTTGTGGTTGGTAGCATAAAACTTAACCCCCCAAACCAACAGGTCTTTTTCTTATACAGAAAACTCTTTTCCCATTCTGTCCTTTGAGTCAAATTGTAATTTTAAAAATCTTGACCAATTTCAGTTGTTATATTCCTTTATAAAAACCACTTTCCTTATTTTTATGGACTTAGTTTTAGTTTGGATGAAACAATTGAGAAATAATTATTACCACCGCATATTGGCACTTTTCCCAAGTTCAAAATAAAAAACAGGAACTAACAAATTCTGGGGAGGATGTAGATAGAGAGGAACTACTGCTATAAGGATTGTAAGGATTGTAAAGCTCTACAAACACAATTGAAAGTGGTATGACACCTCTTTGACCAAATGGAGATTGAAAAATAATATGAGCCAAGCTTCTTCATACTTGGTATATACCCTAAAGGAATAGTGAAAAAAATACAGACAGATATATACATAGCCTTGAATATTGAAGTCCTATTCATTATAGCAAGAAGATAGAAAAAACCTAATTGCTTGTTAATAGAGAAAAGAATAAATAATCTTTTGTAAATACACACAATGCAATATCATATACAAATAAATAATAATATTGTCTAACATCATGGCATTCATGAATGAATTTGCAAATATTATGAGTGAGTTTGCAATGATATAAAGATACTTTATGAGAACACAGTTATTAAAGACAAAATGTAAAAACTGTTTTAATATCAAATAAAATATAAGATGAAGGGAAAGGGTGTGCCATGAGAAAAAAAGGGGCAAAAAACTTAAATAAATAAATCATTGCAATTGTTCTATGTGCATTTTCTACTTTTACTGATGTTTGAATGCAAACTTTCCTTTTCAGGAATAATATGCATCAATACATAAATGAGGGTTGCTAAAGATTTCACCAAGAGGAAAACAAATGTACTAACGATTAAAGAATTAAAGAAGTGCAATTATTTACAGAGCCACTTGCTGGGATTTAATGATGAATGGAATGGGATGCATATGAATGAAAACTTTAGTATTAAGTAATAGTACTTTTAAATTGTCGTCTTATTTGAGCAAAAACTTTACTTCGAGTTTTACTAAAATTGATCCCACTCCAAATTTTTGCGTGTTCGGATCCTAGTATCCTTATTTACTCAGTTACCTTCCTGCATAATCTTAGTCAATCAATGCAGTATTAATGTGGTGGTTATGTAACAATTCATCAATTTGAGAGGTGAAGTCAGATTAAGAGTGAAGAGGTGGAATCTAGCCAATGAGGTCATAGCCAATGTGGTCTCTGTGTGAGCATGGCCCCTGGGAACTCCCATATTCCCTCTCGGAAGTGGTAGGCACTCTCTATCTCACTGCTCACTCCCTGTGAGACATAACCACTGACAAGACACATGGAACTGCACTACAGCCTTGGAACTGGAGAAGCCACATGGAGACCCTCCCAGCACTGAGTTGCTTACAATGAAGCTTGATTCACAGTACTTATTCCCCACTGGCCTGTGGTCTTTCGGCATTCAGTGTCATTGCATGTGTTTCATGAGTCTTAAGAGGATTTTATAGATTAGTATTGGACATATGGAAGAATATTGGACTTATAGACTTGATCTGGACTGGGCTGGGATGTTTTCTCAATATTCAATTGCTCTCGTATACAGACCTCTTTCTTGTACACATATGAGTGCTTGTGAATTTGTTTCTCTAGTCTACCCATACTAACAGAATTACTGTAACTATAACATTCATTTTGCTTTGCAACCTGGATAATATTGAAAGTAAAAAGTGGATCTGCATCCTATAATTACATGTGGCTAGGTGCCATTCAGTTGCTGGCTTTCCATAGAGATCCAATGCAAAATGGAAGGAAACAATGCACAGGCCTACACCCCCTTTCCATTGGTCAGTCCTATGCCTGAGTCCATGGTGGCAGCTACTGTGTCAGTCTATCTTATTGAGGGGTGTGGCAATCATATGCTTATGTTAATTTCATGATTGAGTTGAAGGGGTGCAGTCTAGCCTGTTAATCTGGAGATAGCCTTTGAGTAGCCAATGGGGCCTCCATGTGGGCATGGCTTTCTCCTGAAACTTCTGGGAAATATCACGATATTTCTCTCGTGAAGATGAAAAGCAATCTCCCCAGTTGTTGAGAGTCAGTCTCAGAAACAATGAACTATGGAGAAGATAAGATGGCAGCATCTGAGGAGCTGGACAAGCTAGAGGAGAAGCCACACAGCCTTACCCTGATGAGACCAGACCTCTGAAGCTGGAGAAGCCACGTGGAGACCCCTGACAGCGTTGAGTTGCTTCTACCACCACTAGATGCTGTGGATGGATCCTGAGCCCTGGAAGCGAGAAACCCTGGGGAGACCCCTGCTGGTGCTGGGACTCTGCACCTACTGGCCTGTGTCTTTGTGAGTCAGAAGGAGACTTTATAGAGTGGTATCAGGCAGATGGGTTAATATCAGACTTATGACTTTGAACTGGACTGGGTTTGGATGCTTTCTCAATGTCCCATTCCTCTCGTATATAAACGGTACATTTATATCCTAATTAGATCATGAGACAGAACAGAAGAGCTGTGAAAAAACAGCAAGGCAGAGCCAATGGCAGACTTCCTGACCTATGGAAGCAAAGCCCAATGAGCTTGGCTGAGAGGTCTAGAATAATAAAAAAAAAAATGCATGCCTATATGCCTGGCAATAGGCACTTCAAACAAATAAATATATCCTTAACATTTTTAAACTTGTTATTTTTCCGTATAATCCCTAGGGTAAAGTGATCAGATTTTAACAGCAAGACACCATTGACTTGGGGGGGGGGGTGCGGCAGAGAGAGTAGAGGGGGTATATTCCCTTCCTGTTCTCCTCTCCCGCTGTTCCCTAGCTTGTTGTGCATTCTTCCCAAAATTGGGGACTTTTTAAAATGCCATGGGGAAGTGGGAAAAATTGTTTAATATCAGGACTGTGCTGCTACTCTATGTAAAACAGAATGAAATACAGTCAGGTCCTGTGCTCTCTTTGCGCTCATATTTGCAGCCACTGGGTCCATCCATTTATTGAGGTTCTTCCTCTATTTAATTATTCTACTGTATCAAGAATGGCATCTTTTTTATAGGGACTTGTTTTTCCTGATATTTCCAAAATACATGATATAAAGTCTTGATTCTGAGGTGAATTTTGGGTGGAAACAATAAAGTATTTGGTTTGGTTTGCTAATGCTATTGTTCTTAGGTACTGTGGAGTTGGCTTTGACCCATAGTCACTCTGTGCACAAGAGAGCCAGGTATTGCACAGTTCTGCTTTTATCACAATCGTTACTGTGCCTAAGCTCATTGAGGCAGCTGCTTTGTCAATCCATCTACTTTAAGGCGATTCCTCATTTGCACGCCCTTCAGCTTTACCAAACATGATTCCATCCCCCTGGCACTGGTGTCATGTAACAATATTTCAAAATATGTAAGAGGAAACTTTAACATTCTTCCCTCTAAGGAGCAGTCTGATCTTCCTTCTTCCAACACAGCTTGTTCAATAGTCTTTTCCAGCACCACAAGTGACATGCATCCAATTCTTCCATAGTCTTCCTTATTCACTCTCCAATTTTTGCGTGCATATGAAGCAATGGAAAAATGCCTGATTCAGGCACACCTTAGTCCTCAAAGTTACATCCTTGTCCTTTAATACTCTAAGTTATTCTTGTGCAGCCGATTAACCTAGCACAATCTGCCTTCTGATTCTTGGCTACTGCTTTCATGACCATTGCTTGTGGATCCAAACAAGACAAAATCCTTAAGGACTATAACCTTTTCTCCTTATGTACTGTTTTTCTGATTTTGAAACATGCCATACTCTCTTGTCTTTTTTGCAGAACTGCCACTTGATCTACGTACAATTTCTGAATGAGTGAAATGAAGTTTTCCAGAATTTCCAATATTTTAAAGGTCATCCAGTTTATAAGGGCCTAAATTGTCAAATGCCTTTGCATAGTCATGTTTACTTTGCACAGAGAAACATCTTTCTGGTACTCTCTGTTTTGAATCTGACCTATCTGACATTAGCAATGGTTTCCCTTGTTCAACATTCTCTTCTGAATTGGGCTTGACTCTTGCAGTTTTCCACCAATGTATTGTTGCTAACCATTGTTGGATGATTTTAAGCAAAATTTTACTTATTCTATGGTGAACATTCTGTCCAGTTTATAATGCACAGCTTCGAAGCATAATGGGTTATACCCCAGCAAATAGAAAGCAAAATCAATGCATGTGGAAGAATAAGCAATATAACTATAGACTGAGAAAATAATGCGATTGTCAAAGGTTTCATTTTACTGAGATTAACAATAAATGCACACAGAAGCAGCTGTCAAGATATCAAATGATATATTGGGCAAATCTTTTGTTTAAAAAGACCATTTAAAAATCTTAAAAAGCATAAGCAAATATATATCCAATTGCTTTTTATGTATCCAAAAGCTGTACAATAAAAATGAACATTAAATAAAATTAATATATCTAAGTTAAGTTCCTGGAAAGGAATAAGTATACCAGAGCTGTAAGAAGAATTTTTAAAATCTCTCTTGTCATAAGAATAGCTAAACTACTCCTTACTAACAATTATTTATCTCAGATGTTTGTATTGAGTCATCAGGAGTGACCGGTCACTAAAGGAAGACATTATGCTATGTAGAGTAGAGTGTCTCATGAAAAGAGTGAGACTCTCAATGAGATAGATAGTAGTGTGTTGTAACAATGAGGTCCATGCAACAATAATGATCATGGCACAGGACTAAGCAGTGTTTCATTCTATTGTGCACATGGTACCTAACAATAGCAAACTGAAAAAATAAATCTTTGTTTGTTAAATATACCCATGGTGATATTTCTCTTTTATAGAATTTTATAACAACAACATTGCACTTTAAATTTACAGTGTCTTAATCCCGAGTCCAGTTCTCTGGACTTAATTTCGAGTCACATTTTCTGGGAAGGAGTTTGGCAGCACCATTGATGTTCAGAGTGCAAGTTACATTTCAAAGGTTTGCTGTGAGATGAATAAACCTTACTTTTGCTTTTATATTTGGAAAAAGAAAGTCACTTAGGATTTTTATTTGTGTAAATAAGTACCAATGTAGAATGTAAAATAAACTTTTGAAAAGTGGAAAAAACTGTATTTTTTCAATGAAATATAATATACACAATAAAATTTATTTTAATGCTAAGCACTATACAGTTGTTTTTTTCTTTGTAAGCTAGTATTATTTAGTGATATTTTCATTACTTAGGGTTATTTCACAAAGACAGACACTTTAAAAAGAACCCTGAAAGTACACTCATTAAGAACCTCCGCTTCTAATTCAAAGGGTGGCCATTTGGACCCACCCAGGAGCTTTGTAGGTTAGAGGATGCATGATTGATTACACAAGGTCTGCAGTTTGAACCCAGCAGCTCTCCCATGGGACAGAAAAAAAATGTAAAGTCTCTTAAATATATAAAGTCTTGAAATTTTAGTCTGTAGCTAGGATCCATAAATATACTCAAATGCAGAGACTGAGTAACTGAAGGATAACAGACTTGGTTATCTGCCCCTGTATTGATTACCTTACTCATTGCTTCCAGTCAATTTCAACTCAGAAAAGTCTAGATGCTACACAAACCCACACTGAGTTGTTGTGAGCCAAATCTATACTCCATTACACCTAACAACAGCAAAAAGACATTCTCAAATTATCTTTCTGTGCAAAGAGAGTTTTCTTATTTGGGGCCATTCCAAGGCCATCAATGTATATACTGGCAGCCATAGGTAAAGAGTTGCAGTCTCAGAACTCCACAGGGGCAGTTCTAGCATGCTCTAGAAGATTATCAGGATATCTATATGTCTATATAGGTATATTCCATAAGCTTTTATTTTATTTATTTTTAAGTTCTCAATATCATAAGAATTACTCACTGATTTAATAAACAATGGGTATGTTCAATTTGGCTTTAATTATTAAATAATATTTTTGAAAGCAGAAAATGTGTTTTCAAGGGTCTAAGGAGAAATAAAATATTTTGAGAATGACGATGACAACAAATGTATCAATGTGTTTTGCATAAACGATGGATATATGTTTGGATTGATAAGAGTTGTATGAGCCGCCAATAAAATGATTTTTAAAACAAGGAATGAAAACAACAAAAAAGAAACCATGTTTTATTCATATGACCATGATAACAACCAATTTGTATTAAATCTTCAAAGTGATTTTGTGATGACTAAAATATTAAAAAGTGAAAAAGGAACAAGTTAGCACATTTCATGCATAAATTTTCATCATGTAAATGAACAAGTAAGAGTCAATAAGGTAGCAATTATATTTTAAAAGCCATCAATCATGTCAGTTTCTGTGTATGTGAATAGGAGCATATATAGTTTTAATTGCTTTATGGATGATTCAGTCAGTTCTGAATCACAGCAACCACGTGTACAACAGAAAGCCCTGCATGTCCTGCCCTGTGCAGTCCTCACACGTGGTCTGTGGGAGACCATTGGTTGCGGTCACATTGTCAGTCCATCTCTTTTCTCAGACCTTCGACTGTACCCAGCCCGTCCCTTGTCTCTCCTGATTACATGGCAAACGTGTGTGAAGATGTCTCACCGTTTTTACTTTTAGAAAATTTGGGTTGCACTTCTTCAAGACAATTTTGTTTATTGTTCTGACATTTCGTGACACTTTTCCTTATTTTTCCCAGCACAATAAGTCAAGTGCATTTGTTCTTCTATCTTCCAATCCAATGTCTGACTTTCACATGCAATTGTAACGTTTCTCTTTTTTCCTCTTAATGCTTCTCTTTTCTGTTTCTCTTTTTTCTAAAAACTCCCCATACCTTTCAAGCAGTGAGAAACAAATTCAAATGGGCTCATTTGCCATTGATTGTTAATGTTTCTTTTTAGTCAGTTTTCCAAGTATTTTTTCAACCTACATTTATTTACCTTTTTTAATTCTCTGATGTTTAAAAATAATGCCACCCATTTGTACTTCCTAAAGCACTTCAGCTTTTAAGTGATTCTTTGAATTTAAATAAAGGTAACTTTTCTGCTAGTTCTTGCTAAGCATTCCTGCACTTCCTAGCAGACCAATAAAATGCAGTTATGGACAATGTTCAAATAATACAAGGACTGTGGGAATTTGCCAGAAGTCACAAGTCCAACTCAGCTGATGGAGAAAAAGTTAAGTAACAGTTTTTACTTACATTTCTCATCAATTTATTGTGGACTAACTCATGCAGAACACACAACAATGTGATCTCAATTCACATCAAGTTAATCCATCATGACATTTTTTTTCACATTATGATACATTACATATGGGCACTGCCCTTACCCTCCAAACTACTAAGAATTCTGGCCCAGCCAAGGCAATGACAAACCGCACTATCACAGAAATGCACCGTTCTCAACCCTAAAATGGTGAGGAGGATGATATCATGTGGTTGTCTTGCACGTGAAAATTAAATTAGATTTTGTGGTACATAATACATGTCAATATCTTTAATATTTCTGATTACAGGTAGAGAAATTTAAATTCCTCCATAGCTTAACCATAGGATGGATCATTTTCTTTTTGTTCCTTTCTCTTTCTCATTCATGAAGTAATACCCTGTCCTGCAATAAAACATGTTCCTTTCTATATATTATCAATATATTATTTAAAAATAATCAAATAACTGTCAAGCCCATTGCTATACAGTGGATGTGACTCTTAGAAGCCCTCGAAAGTAAAGTGGAATGCCCCTGTGAGTTTCTGAGACTGTGACTCTTTGTGGGAATAGAACAACCCTTCTTTCTCCTGACTGTGCAAACTATTGGAAATGTCGCCTTGGTCTCAACTATTCAAACATTCACAGGCTTTCAAACTTTAGCAATTTTCACACACTCTAATCAAGAATTCAGAAAAAAATTAAATGAATGGTTTCATGAATGATGATTCGAGGCAAAATCAAAATGAATATTGTGGAAATGACACTCCAGCTTTTTCTAACAATTGTTAAATGAACAAAAATTTAAACAATACCACTACTTTTGTAGTTTAGGCTCTTTAAAACAATAAATTGGACTTTTAAGAAGTATATCACTTTATTAAGCTATGAAGTAAATAGTGACAATGAAAACTATTCCCAAAGAAAAATGAAATTTTAAATAGTCTCTGTCTTTAAGCTTCTTTTGCCTTCTGAAGACACTGAAAAAAATTCTAAGCAAAATATTGCAGTGATTATAGCAACAATACTCAGTTTCTTTTTCAAACAAATAAGGTTATATTTCTAAAATATGTAAGCTGCTATTAAAATGGAATGAAGCTGGAACCAAATGGAAGGAAAGAGAGTAATAACTACACTAACTGTTATATTATGTAATTCTTATCTAATAACAAATGACAATTATTCATTTTATATTTTAAATTATGAAATTTCCCTAACAACACATGGTTAAATGCTCTATATTCATTTCAATACTTATCAATCAATTTTTTTTTCTGTTTTAAGAGTTAGATTTTCTGGACTGAGCTCCGGTGGTATAAGTGGTTGAGTGCGGGACTGCAGCCCGCGGGCTTGGCGGTTCAAATCCAGCAGCGGCTCTCAGGAGCAACACTGGGTAGTGCCCAGGACCACCAGAGGCAATGATGCCCACCCCCCAACCTCCCCAAAAAATAATTAGATTTTCCTTCAGCATCTTCAAACTTGAACTCTGTTTATAAGTGGCACATCTATGTATGTCTGATACCATGATCAAATGAATCAGCTATTGAAAGGTCCCATTTCACTAAGATCAGAGTTAACATGATTGGACACCGAGTTCAGAGTCTCTTTGTAGAACAGTTTAGACTTGTGGTTTCCCAACCATATACCCACCTTCTTGTTCTACTCGCTTGCCTTTTGGTGTTCCAGGTTCAACACACACACAAAACGTGTCATTACAGATCATTACAGATACTGTTTAATTATCTTTCCACACTGCATTGGTATAATTCCTCCAAATCTCTCGCTGAGCAATCACTGGTACTTCACATGTCATAGTATGAGTTAATTGTCTTATGTTTTAATGAAAAGTGTTTTAAGAAGGCTAAGCTTCTAATATGCAGACATGTTTATGAAAAAAGTTTATGAAATTTCATTATCTTTTAGTACCATTTTTTCTTAGTGAAGATTAATTATAGCTAACAATATGCATAAAATTTTATAGATTTTGAGGTCATTGTTTAATATAATAAAATCTACTTTATAAGACTGGATTATTACACTATAACTCTTCTCATGTGTTGAAGAAGAAATAGAAATATGCTAAAATTTTAGAATAATAATAATGACCTTAGAATACATGTATATTGCAACATCAACCAATGAGTGAACTGTTTTTTTGTGGGGGGAGCATCACTACCCTTTGGTGGGAGTAGGAGACCCAGCCTTGCTCCTGGAGAGCTGCTGCTGGATTTGAACTGCCTGCGCAGTGGGCTGCAATCTCACACACAACCACTACTCTACCGGGGCTCAGCCTGAGTTAACTGGTTTATTTAACAGATATACTAATTCTATTGACTTTAATTTCTAAAATTTGAGGTTGTGGTTATTAATAGTTTCCATCATACAAAGGTAATGGATTTGAAATTATCTATCTTCATTTATGGTAACAACATTTCCCAGTCAAAAATGTGAACTATGTCTGAGAATATGATTTATTCTATTTTGCCTAAAATACAGGTTATTTTTAACACAAAACATGTATGCCAGAAAAAAAAAGATATAATAGGCATTCAACTTTGCTCTAATCAGAGGTGTTAGCTTCACTTTAGATCATTTCATGAAAACAATGCAAACCTATGATGGAATTAAAAGTTAATGCCTACTGTTTTGCTAAAACTTCCTCTACTTTTAAAATGGAAATCAAGTAAGAGTGAATTCAATTATGCCATGAAGTTATCCAGATAAAGTTGTATGTTGTTTAATACAAGTTCATATAACAATAATGATGTCCTAGGGGGGAAAGTAGGCTACTTTTAACTGGACAATGAAATATAGCAGAAGCAGATGCTTAGCACCAAATATAAACAATATCTCTAGATAATTATAGAAATAAATAGCAAAGGTAAAATGCATTGAACGGAGGAAAGTGGAGATGATTGTGAACTAACTAAAGTGACTTCATGAAACATTAGAACAAAATTATGAATTACAAAATAAAATTAACAATTGATTACATAAAATATAATGTTGAATAAAATATATTATAAACAAGGCTAAACAGCAACCTAAATCTGAAGACAAAAAAGAAGATATTTACAATTATGATATGTTTAACATTCAATAGATCTGTAATATCAAGGGTATATGGGGCTTTCAAATGTTTGTGTATAATTAGAATAAAATGATAATGAAATTTTCCCCCAATGTTTTGAATTCTCCCCAATAGATATATTTATGCATGTGTTAGTATCGATGTTTATGACCTTGTTTATTTCCATGCTTATATTTCCCCCCCTGTAACATATTGTAATAAACTTGGGAAGATATGACAATAGTAAGTGATTATTATATTTTTGGGAGGGCAGAAGTGCAAAGTCAGGTTCCGTGGCTAATACTAAGGTATTTACTGAACCAGGTCCTTCTGGAACAGCTGAATGGAGCATTTCTCCTAGGTTCTTTGTAGCTTCTGCATATCACCCAGGTTGGCAGAAGATTATGTAACTGCCACATATATGAATAAGATATAAACATGATAAGTATAGTATTTAATTTATTAAATTAATTGAGCCTCCATGCCAGTGGGCCGCAGTCCGGTGCACAACCACTATGCCACCAGGGCTCAGCCATCAGGATACATTTAAATCTAACCTCATTACTTGATCATTCCTAAGATTAAGCCACATTTCCTTTGAATGCCTTTACCAGTTGTGCTTTCCATAAATATTACATGTTGAATTCTGTCTGATCTAAATGTTTTGTTTATTGTATGCTTGCCAATATGTACCCCAAAAGAATCTGGAATTTCTTCTCAACTCTTAAGTTGAATCACTAACATTATCTCTAGAAATGATTCTTGTCAATTTCACCACTGACAGATTGGCCCCTATAATCACTTGCTGTTGGAGACCTGTCCTGTGCATTGGAGCATATGCAGTGAGGTCTTCTGGGCCATAGCTGCTTGGATTTGGCTACATAGAGGTCACAAACATGCCAAAATAATTCTCTCTTTTCAGTCATTCCCTTCATTGCACAACCGTCCTTTAAGACCCACTCAGATGGAGGCTGGCTCCCATACCTACGCACCACTTAAATAGCAAATAAAAACTTCTCACACAATTTGAAAATTGTGATTAATTTAATAATGCACAACATATTTATGCATCTAATAAGCTTTTAGGAAAGTTCCAGTGGCACAATGGTTAAAGTGCTTAGCAGTTAATCGAAAGGTTGGTGCCTTAAACTGATGCAATATTTCTTTCTTTCTTCTTTGTATTTGTTTTAATTTGCTGTTAACTAGGAGTTGGTACATGTGTTATTAATAATAAATGTATGACACATATGTAGATGTATGCAAATAATTTATAATGTACCAGCTGAGCAAATAATCTATTAAGGTGCATTGAACATAGATAGCATGATAAGGTTCGTTATTGACCTTTCCACTTTCCCTGATTTATTAGTAAAGGCATGGATACAATAATTGCAAGCAATCCACCTTAACGTACTGAGGAAATAGATAGAAAAATCTTATTATCCACATGCACTGACCAATGAGTTGAAGCTACATGAATGTTTCCCAGAGCGGTAGAGATACCATTCATCACTTTAACTATACACAGAGACAATTTTCACATCAATCTTTCTAACTTGATAACTCTAAAACAGTTATGAATGCCCAGTGGTATTTAATTTAGGGTTAGTGATTTCTTGTGAAGGTTCAAGCAGTTTAGAATCATCTCATTTTGGAAATACCTTGATATTTATCTGAGTACACATAGCCACTTATGGTCACTCCTATGGGTGAAAGGTCAACATATTGTATGGGAATATTTTCCTTTTTGCAAGACCTTTCTCCCATGAACCTCCTTGGGAGAAAAATATTTATAATTGTTTGGGTTTTGCAATTTGTAAGTGGGGACTACATTAATTAAGACACAACCACTCTCAGTCACTCCAACGTTTGCTGGTAGTCCTTACCAGTTGTCAGAGAACAATATTCAGGTTCCCAGAATTGACTGATCTATTTCTGGTGATATTTCGCTTCCTTCTATTTCTGCCCTGTCCTGAGGATTAGCTGTGCCTTCTGTGCTCCTGGAGCAAGTCTCTGTCTATGCCATTCAGACCAGTCAGAGGTTTGAACAAAATTCAAAAACTTATATTTACAATTTATTCTAGAATCACTGTTAGAATCAAATGCCTCAGGTTAAGTGACTCCCATATTTTTTCACTATTGGCTACACCATAACACTTTTTCAGATGTAATTTGCTACATCAATATGTACACCATTGTCACCATCCAGGGTCTTTTGTTAGACCTGAAGGGAATCAAGATTCATTAAAATTGTATTGACCCTTTTGAGATTGGAAGTATTGCTTAAGAGAAGTTTGTCAACCTTTTTTTTACCATTTGGCACCAGCTGGGTATCATTTCTTTCTGAAAAATGATGGTCAGCTATGAAATGGAAGATGTAGCAAACAGGCTTTTTTAGTGGGAGCTTCAGTTGCTGGAACCATCTATTTCCAATAGACTGACAAGGGGAGACTTCTCAGAAAAATTAGACATAGTGTTGACCAGATTGTATTCAGAATACTGAAGGATATTGAAATTAATATTCTTGCAACAGATTGAAGATGCATGCGAGGGTATTTTCTTAAAGTAGAGGTTCCAGAGATAGCTCTGAAAGACAAAAGATGGTTAATGTCAATTCCTATATGTCCTCAAATTTAGATAGTCCCTCTTAAATTGCTGCTTGAGTTATTAGACTCCAGAAGTATTCTATTTCAAAATAGAAATATTGTTGAACAAATATACACTCCTCTTTTAAAATCAAAAATTTAATTTCTGCTATAATCTTGGAAGCACTACTTCAGTCAATGTTCTTTCTGTAATATTATTTTTCTAGATTTACTACTTATGCAGTCCCCTTGTCAGTTATGACTGAGCAAAAATAATGCCAAGGACAAGAACTACCCCAAACTGGGAGAGGTTTCAAGGGCTAGCATCATTTTCAAGTTTAGTTTCTGACAGGGTTATGAGCAGTGGCCTATCTGAGTAATGATTGCTAAAGGCAAATCAAAGGAAGCAACAGAAACAAAGTACATCAGTGGTAAGTGCAACTGCTACATGTTCTGTGTGTATAGAAGTTATGTATGCTATAAAATAATAATAGACAAAGCAAGAATATATATACACACACACACTGAACTACTATGCTATGTGTAAGAAGAAAATATTTTCTTTATTGACTATAATGTATAAGAAGAAAATATTTTCTTTAATGACTATAAGGTTGCTAGCAAAATATCATTTCATGATTAGACTTTCAGAATCTAGAAATATTGTGCTCTGGTTCTTTTATTAAAATAATATTCAGGAATATATTTCATGCATTAAAAACCCAAAGTTTAACTGAAGTTACATACTTTAGGCTATATATTTAATGAGAGGGTTTGTAATGTGAGCGAACTTTTAAAAAGTCCATGTAAAAATCCCATTATCTTTTAATTCAATTTATTCATGATTTTTAAAAGCTCCTTCACACATAATTACTACCTTAATGCTATATTAAATTTTGATATTTCTCTACACAAATAAATAAGAGCATTCGTTATCCACCTGTAAATATTCACACTCTACATACATTCATTGATTTAATCTTTCAGCAGTACTATAAAATAATTGGGCTGACTTTTCTAGTGCAGAAACAGTGGAAAACAGAGTGTTAAAGAACTTTCCAAAGTCTCTTAGTAAATGGGGTAGGTGACATCCTGGGTGGTGTATTACAAACCTTAGACTTTATTTTATTTTTATTTTTAAAAGAAAGGTTAGATATCTCTATATGGAGAAAAATATGTCTGGAGAAGAGATCCTTTCAGTAATAAACTAGTGAAGATCTCTCAGTAGTAAGCTAGTATCAATTGTACAGAGAGAAAGTTCTTGACTCTGTCTCTGGTCTCCTATATTACTTCTGATTAGCTGAAAACCATCAGAAGCCAATGTGGAATCATGCATTAATAAAGCATATGGGACAGAATTTTGCATATTTGTTACTATGGCTGTGAAACTGAGCTATGAAATACTTGTCGGCCATCATTAAGGTAACCCCAGAAGGAAGTGATGTGTGTGGCACATTAGTAGCTATGACTCTTGTTGGCTCTATTTTTACACTCGTTTTCTTTATTCTGACCTTATGGTGTCTTATTTCTGACCTATTTCCTTCACATAATTATTTACTCCTAAATGAGATTCTGTTTATTTAGTCAAGTTTCTTTTCCAGGATTTCTTTTTCAGCACTATCTTTAAGTTATGGTTGAAATGTATTACCAGTCTCATATATGAAATGTCATGCACATTGAGCCTGCAGACTGTAATTGGGCTGAACCATCAAAATGACAAGTAGATCTCTAAGACTCATCACAGATTAAAGAGATCTATGTAGGAATTAATTATGCTCTGTAATGAAAATCAAATTTCACTGAAAAAAAAAAAAGGTGGAGGGACATTTCACTTAACTTGGATTATGTTTTGTTGTTACCTTTAAATGTGCAAATGTAAGTTTTTTATAAATGTAGCAGAGTTATTTCTCATAAAATGATTATATGTGATATGCATTCTATTGAAGACAGCTAAGGTTTTAATATGTTTACTAAAGTGATTATTTTCATCATACTGTTTGTTATGCTTTATCTAGTAATTGAACTTCAGGTAATTATTAATTGCTACAGAAATGTATATTACACAAAGATTGGTTTAGAGCAAAATAATTACTTTATTTAATTGTGTACTATAACTAATAAATCATATATACTAATATATTTATGAAATGAAACTATTCTGGGATAAAATATCACTTGCATTTTATGGGATGTATTTCATAACACAAACACGCTCTTTGTTGCTGTAGGGATGAATTTACAGTATTCCATTAGATAGGTACTTAAGAATAGTTATCAAAATGAGCCCCAATAAAATATGAAGAATTCATATATAAGTAGAATTCTTTAAGACACAATTTTTAAATGAAAACACTCAAATGAATTTGCCTATAAAAAGGTGTTTCCACTTTTTCTACAGATGCATTTTGTAGACAATGCTAATGGGAGTAAGCACTTAGTTTGTAGGTAATCATAACTCATATAAATAGCAAAATTGCAGTGCAATGAAGAAAACTTATGCATTTGAATGTTCAAAAACAGAAGTGGACTGTTTGCCCTGATAACCTCCGAAAGCTATGAGTCCAGGAATTGAAATCAACAGAAACAATCCACTAGAAAGCAAGCGCTTCCCCCCCACCTGGGGATCTGCCATGTAAGACCAACACTGCATTTAAAAGAGGTAATCTGAATTTGTTCTCGGGGGATAAGAATAAGCCCTGCAGTGCTACTTTTGAATGTTGTATTTCTGCTGAGAAACTGGACTTCAAAGACATTCTGAACACACCATAAAGTTTCAAACTTCAGTGCCCTCCAAACTCACACATGGTTCTCACGGACATTAATCAAAATTTTATGTGCATGGACTGAGGGCAAAGGATAACCATTTATATGATCCACAATATGTTTGATGACTGCAGAAATGTCTGAAACTTCACTGCAATGGCTTTATACTCTACAGGGACACTCAGTTTCAAAATCTCAATAAACAACAACCAAAAAAACCCACAAACACACAAAACAGCTGTCAATGAGTCCTCTGTGCATCATAGTCATCCCCTAGGACAGAGTAGAGTTGATTTACAAGGTTTCAAAGATTGTAGTTTGTACATCTTTCTTCCCAAGTACTCTGTACCGTACCTATACATGGTACAGAGAGATTATTTGCTCAGTTGTACATTTTCATTAATACTGTACAACATAATTAGGCATCTAGTAAGCTTTTAGGAAAGTTCCAGTGGCACAATGGTTAAAGTGCTCAGCTGTCAATCCAAAGATTGAGGCGTAAACTGATGCAATATTTCTTTCTGTATTTGTTTTAATTTAATATTAATTAGGAGTTAGTATGTATATTATTCCACAGTTCAATCATGCCAAGCGATATTGTACACTTGTTGCAATGTTCTCCAAATATTCTTTTTCTTGCTGGACTCCTTAACATCATCTCACTTTGGCGACCCCCATCCCCTACCTTACCACATCTGAGACACCTATTTCGCCTTGCTATTCCTATAGGTCCAACAATCCTGGGTTTCATACACCAAAAACAAGAGAAACCTATAGCACAATCTCAAAAGGGCTAGCCCCCAAGGAAATAACACTTCTGCGAAAAAGCCTACTATGAATAAACAACAACAACAAAATACAGATCAACAAAAAATCAGTTCAAGTTCAGTGTGCATCAGAGGGGGGATCAAATAAGGAAGTTTTAAGTGTTGAAGTCTGATTATTTCCCTTGATCTTCAATACTCATCTTTCCAATGCATTCTGCTTAGCAATCACTTTGCTCCCATCCCTCAATTTTGGATAGACGGAGATACCAGAGGCTTATTTCCTAGGTGGTCCATCAAATCTATCTTGGACTCCCATTGTCATCCACAGCCTTCCACAAACTGGATTCTCACAATTTTGGCTCTGATACTAATCCCTCCTAAGACTTTGGATTATATGATTTATTATTCTTTAGGTGATTATTTAGATGGAAGCTCATTTAAAGATATGTCTTCTTAAAGGCCAGATGATGAGAGCTGCGTGCCATCTAATTTATTTGCCACATTTTGAATGGCATCCATACCCTCTGCATTCCTTCCTTAGGAAGAGTATTGAGCAGGGCCACGATGTAAGAACAAATTGCTCTTATGTTGAAGCTAGCTTTTAGAGTGATCCCCTAAATCATTCCTGGGTGGATGTTTGTTTGTCTTTCTTCTGTCTTTGACTCTCTTTCATAATCTTCTTGTTAATTTATGGTAGAAAGTCTTATTTATCATTCTCGGAGAGCATAATGATCTGTAATTAGCATTGTCTTTAATTAACCTTGGCAATTATTTTTAAAGCCCTGTTAAGAGAGGAATATATTGGATCAATATAAACTAACACAATATCACAGTTATTGTTATTCACTTTACAGTATAAATCCTTTTGTTGTTGGTTGCTATTTACAGAAATTATGGAACATATCTAATGTCAGGACTGCCAGTTATCATATGCTGCTTGCTTCAAAGGACAGCTTTAAAAGTTAAATTTTGTGGAAGATAATTTTTAAATGGTTTCAGGTGTTCATCAAGTGAAAGCTGCCAGAAACTCAAACCAGACACAGAAAAGGGTGTGGAAAATATCAGAAAGCTGGTTACTTATGTTTTGCTGTCTATTCAAGGGCATAGGATCATAGCAAATTGTGGATGCCTTTGAGAAGAAAGAGAATACCATAACACTTCATTGTGATCATATGGAAACTATACTTAGATTAAGAGGCAGTCATTTTCACACTATAAAAGAATATTGTATGATTTAGTATTCATCCAATCCTGATGGTGTGTTCCTCTTCACATAGTGCATATTTTTAGATAATTTTCTCAGCATAAAAATTAAATAAGTATGATGACAGGATGCAACCCTGATGAATAATTTTACTAATTAGAAAAATAATTTTATTGAAGACTTTTACAACTCTTATTATAATCCATACATCAATTGAATCAGGCTTGTTTATACTTACATTCTTTTCTAGACAGTTACTTTCCCCTTACTGTAGCAGACTGCGGCAGAGGACATTTCTGGGGTCAAGTGGTGAGAAGCAGTGTAGTCTGAACCCCTAATAAGAGTGAATCAAGAAGGGAGCATATTACACTCTCAGCTGGAACAAGGCAGAGCTATGAAGGCCCTAAGGAACCCCCAAAGGGGGAGTCCAGGTCGTGAGGGGAAGCTCTTGGACTGTCTTGAAGGCCATCAAACAGACCTGGGATTTCTGTGTATTCCTCTTCTCTCTTTTTATTTTATTTCACACCTTTAGTTTACAATTTTTAGTTTTTCTTATTCATTTAGTATTTTCATTAAAGAAAATCATTTGGGGCTATGTCATAGTTGGTGTGGGAGGCATGGCCAAAGAGAGAGCAATGGTCCCTGAGATGGTGTCAGAAAGGGGTGGTGAGCAGGTTGCACCATGAATAGGGGAACAACTGGGGCATGGGAGTCAATAACAAGGAGGATATAGGGATCAGAGGCAGAGGTGGCAGGTTGAGGGGGAGGTGTTGTAGCAACAACAAACTAGTTAAGAGGTGATACCAAGAGACAGAAATAAGGGGAAGTGACAGTGGGGCAGATGGATGGTAAAAGGAAAGCAGAAGGCCCAGTGAAGCAAAGCAAGGCATAGAGATCTAAACTTAGCAGTGTGCATATGTAAATACATTAATTCACAAAATTTGAGATATTGGCCCATGTACATATATTTATATGGCAATGCATTCAGGTAGGGCATGGACTTTGAGCCTCTGTTCATACCCTCCCCCATTTCAAGAACCAATTGACAGTCTGAGATGTTTACCCTCCTGACACAATTGGTGATGAAAAACAATGGTGCATAAGCAAATGTGATGAAGAAGACGAATGGTGCTCAGCTATTGAAATATTTTGTGTCTGGGATCTCAGTCTTCAAGTTGCATAAGCCACCATTCATCAGTGAAGCAACAATTACACATGGAAGAAGCAAACCAATGGTGTGATCATGGGGAGTCATAGGGACTGCATAATAGGCATCAGCAGATACATAGCAAACAAAAACATATTGTCATGGAAGCACTGGATACAATAAGAATAAGAAAAGGACACACTGCATTGGGTGAATCAGCTGCATAAGGCATCCTAAATGTGTTGAAGAGCAAGGAAATCACTTTGGAGAATAAGGTGCATTACTATAAATGTATTATTATAAAAGAGTAGAATAATGACAAATGGAGTAAAGGTGGATGTTGTCTAGGATTCTGTCTTGCATGGAGTCACCATCAATGATAATGTAAAGAGCAGTAAAGAGATCAAAAGATGAGTAGCAAAGGGTGAATCTGCTGCACTAGAACCTTTTAGAGCACTGAAAAGCAAGAAAGTAACTTTGAGGACTCAAGCGCACCTGACCCAAGCCAGGGTAATTTCAATTGCTTCAGATGCATGTGAAAGTTAGATAAGGATAAGGAAGGCAAACGAGCGATATTCATATTGAATTAAGATGCTGGTGTAAGCATACTGAATGTGCCATGGACTGCAAAAAGAATAAACAAATATGTATCAGAAAAAGTACAGTCAGAATATTCCTTAGATGTAAGAATAAGGAGTCTTCACTTAATGAACTTTGGATGTGTCATTAGGATAGACCAGTGTCCAGAAAAGGACATCATGCTTGGCTACATATAGGGATAACAAGAAAAGTAGATGCTGGATGAAATGAATGTTCACCTTGGTTACAATAATTGGCTCAGATATCATGGCAATTTTGAGTATGGCACAGGGTGAGACCGTATTTTCTTCTATAGTTCATAGAGTAACTATAAGTGGGAACTACCACTTGGTTGTAAGTGTGTTATACTGTGATGTCTTTTATTTTGCTATAATGCTGTAAGTTACGGTACTGATATTTTAAATGCTACCAGGGTCACCAAATTTGGTCAGGTTTCTGCAGTTTCTACATAAAGAACAGACAATGAAGAAGAAATATGCTGCTTAAGCAGAAGAAGCCTCTGGGAAGCTTAGAGACAACTGGAAACATTGTAAGACACTAAAAGTCTAATTAATAGAATTCAGATATTATCAGGGATTGTGCCAGGATCTGGCTCCTTTGGGTCAAATCACTTGAAACATGACTGAGAAGGAACTGCTGTCTCAAAATAGAGTAGACCATGGTGAATGGAGTAAAGCCTCTGAGAGTGGAGTCATTGGAGTCTTCATTTGCTGGTTTTCAAGGTAAGAAGAAATAGCTATAAAAATCTATTTATACTTGTAAGTTGAAATGTAAGAAGTATTAATCTAGGAAATTGGAAGTCATCAAGTAATGAAATGAATTGTATTAAAAATGGGTACTCTGTGCATTGGTGAACTGAAATAGGCTGGTATTGGCCATTCTGAATGAAAGAATCATAGAATGTACAATGCCAGATATAACATATAAAGGAATGGCATTATATTAATTGTCAAAGAATAACACTTCAAAATAAATCTTGAAGTAATATTGTCGATAATAGAATTATATCTATATGCCTTCAAGGAATCCAACTTATACAACTAATTGTTTACATTTATTTACCAACCACACAAGCAAGGGATGAAGAAATTGAACAACTCTACCAACTTCTTCAATCTGATATTGACAACATATGCAATTGATATTCATTCATAATTATTGATCATTAAAATGCAAATGTTGGAAACAAAAAGAACTTCTCTAGATAAAACTACAGAAATCAAATTGACTACATTTATGAAGACTAAATAGAAATGCTAAATATCAGCAACTGAAACCAAGAAAGAATGAAAGCAAAAAACTGAATACATAACTTGAAAGGGTAGTTTTAGAAGACAGTCAAACATAGTAGCGAAATGTGGAAAAATAGAGTTAGAAAACCAAAAGGAAGACCATGCTGAGCATATCTTACACTGAAAGAACCAAAGAAAAAATTCAAGCCTTGAATTGCAAACTTGAAAGATTCTATGGGAAAAAATATTGAATGACAAAGGAAGCATCTATAGAAGATGGAAAGAGTACACAGAGTAATATCCTTCTCCAAAAAAAATCCATACTCTACCTACCTTTTCAGGATGTAACATATAAGCAAGAACCATTCATGCTGAAAGACAAAGTTCAAGCTTAACCAAAATCAAAGCTCCAGAAATTTATGGAATACCACTTGAAGTGTTTCAATAAGTTGAGTAAGCACTCTGAGTTTGCAGAGGATTATTCTACAAAATTTGGAAGACATCTACTTGGCTAACTGACTAGAAGAGACCATTATTTTTGACCATTTCAAGGACAGGTGACACAATAAAAAGTTGAAACTATAAAACAATGTCTTTGGTATCACAAGCATGTGAAAGAACCAAAAATGCTGTATTATATGAAGAGGAATGTGGCATCAGCATGAGAAGGGATGTATGACAACCTTTGATAAGCAGATGATGCACCATTCCTTGCTGGAAGTGAGGAAGTCTTGAAGTGCCATCTAATGAAGAACAAGCATTGTAGCCTTCAGTATGGATTACAATTCAATATAGATGTGTTAGTCTTGGTTGACTAGAGAAAAAGAATTGAAAGACACTCATATGTGTATAAGAAAGAGCTTTATACACAAGAGCAATTGGATATTGAGAAAACATGTCATCAAGTCCATAAGTATAATATTAGCCCATATGTCTGATACCAATCTATAAATTCCTCCTTAGGCTAACAAAACACATGAAATGACGCCAAATGCAGAGAGATCCCAGGCAAGTGGGTGGGATGTTTTGTGGATCCAGAGGTGTTGTAAGCATCTCAGTTCTGGCAGGGGTCTCTACATGGCTCCTCCTGCTCAGGTTCCTAGCATAGCTTCATGTGTCTTGTCACTTGCAATGTGTCCCAGGGAGTGACCCCACCTCCTGCCTCCAGTGAGCTATTTATATTCTTAGTGCCTCCAAATGAGGTCATCAATATGTGTGATCATTACATAATCTGATGCCAATATGATGGTTAAGGAAGAAGGGGTGTAGTCTAGTTTGTCAATCTTATCATAGCCATAGAGGCCACTGTGTGGGCATGGCCCGCTCCTGAGGATTCTGGTAACTCCTGTTTTCCTCCTGGGAGTTGTAAGACACTCTCTCTGTTCACCCTTTGAGAGTCAAGGCAGCTGACAAGACAAATGGAAATGCTCTAATACCCTGAGCTGAAGGAATGAACTGGAGACCCCGCCAGAGCTGAGATGCCTCTACTGCCACTGGATCCATAAGACTTCCCTCCCACTGGCCTATGGTCTTCCAGCATTCAACATTACTGTAGGCATTTTGTGAGTCTGAAGAGGACTTTACAGACTGGTATCAGACTTAGGGGATAATACAGACTTAAGGACTTGATCAGGAGTGAGCTGGGGCATGTTCTCAATATTAAACTGCTCTTGTATATAAAATACTTTCTTATTCATGTTTGTGTCTATGGATTTTTTTACCCTGATCTACCCAGACTAATACAACCTGCAACCTTATTGCCAGGATAAATGCCACCTCTTCATTCTTAATCCACTCAAAAGAACAACAGATAATATAACTACCTCAGTAAATAAAATCAAATTCCTTACAACTGTACCAGTGGGTGATTTCATGATACATGTAGAAAAGATCGAGGTTGTCCAGGACATTTTTCTTGCTTGTATCCACAATAAGTGCTGCTCATGGAAACGGCAATCAAGAGATTAAATATATATACTTCATTAGGTAAATATACTTCACCATTCCTTTTTAGAGTATTGAAAATCAAGGATACTAATTAGGCCTATCCCAAGTTATGGTATTATGTATTTTCTCATTTTCATGTAAAATTTTGCATTGAATAAAGAAGACAAAAGAGCTGATGTATTTAAATTATGGGCTGGAGAAGAATATCAAAAGTACCACAGACAGCTAAAAGGACAAACAAGTCTGTCTTGGAAGAAACATGGTCAGAGTCTCCTCAAAGGCAAGGATGGCCAGGGTTCAGGTCACAGCTCTTGAATGTTTTGTTGGGAAAGAGCAGTCTTTGCCAAAGGACATCATGCTTGGAAAAGTAGAAGGGCATTAGCAAAAGAAGAAGCTTCTTCAAGGAGATGGATTGACACAGTGACTGCAGCAGGGCCTCCAACATTGTGAGAAAAATGGTGAGAATGACAGAGGGCCATGCAATGTTCCTACTGCTTCGAGTAGGGTTGGGATGGTTGGGAACTGACTTGGTGGCGCCTAACATAACAGCAAGAGGCGTTGGAAGTAACTCAGTAGCACCAAGCGACAACCTAACAGTAACCTGTTGAACAATTTGGAGCCCTTGGGAGGCCCTCTTGCCTGTTCCATTCCAATACATGTGCCTCAGAAGACATATTTGGTAAGCTGATCACGGTCATGGCCTTTTAAACCCTTTGGAAAAAATTCTGCTTTGTAGTGACGTGAAAGTAAACAAGCGACCATCTAGCTCAGAAGGAACAAAATTCTCATGGAAGAAGCACACCAGCCTGTGTGAACATGAGACATTGAAGGAATAGCGTATTAGGCATCATAAACTAAAAAAAATATATCATTATAAATGAGGAGTACAGATTGACAACTCAAAGCCCATCAATAGGGCTCTGACATCCCCTTACAGAGGGGTTGCAGAGAAGAGATGAGCCAGTCAAGATACAGTGTAGCAACAATGAAATATGCAACTTTCTTCTGGTTCTCAAATGCTTCCTCCCACCCCCTATCATGATCCCAATTCTACCTTACAAATCTAGCTGGATCAGGGGATGTACACTGGAGCTGGAAACATGGGGAATGCAGGATAGATGATCCCTTCAGGAATGGTGGTGAGAGTGCTGATACTGGGAAGGTGGAGGGAAGGTAGAGTAGGAAGGGAAAACAGATTATAAGGATCTACATATAACCTCTTTCCTGGGGTACAGACAAGAGGGAAGTGGGTGAAGGAACACTTCAGACAGTGGACAATATAGCAAAATAATGATCATTTATAAATTATTAAGGATTCATGGGGGACGAAGTGGGTAGGGAGGGGAAATATGGGTAGCTGATTCTGAGGGCCTAAATAGAAGGAGAGTGTTTCCAGAATGGTGATGACAACAAATGTGCAAATGTGGTCTGAGTACAATTGTTGTATGTATTGATCGTGATAAAAGTTGTATGAGCCCCTCATAAGATGATTTTTAAAAATCTACTTTGCAAATATAGGATTTTAATGAGTCAAAATTAATTTCGTGGTAAGTAATAACTTTCTTTTACCCACACCCTAAATCTCTTTCCTGTACTACTGCATTCTATCTTAAGATTCCTGGTAGTGTAATGGTTGGCCTGGTATTTACCAGATCTGAAGCTAAAAGTCACTCGCTGCTCTGTGGCAAAAGACGGGATATCACTCTTACTCCCATAAAGAGTTATAGTCTTAGAAACTCCCAGCCCCTATCATGATCAAGGTATAATTCTACCCTGCGTCTATTATCACTGTGAACCAACATCAACTCATTGGCGGTGAGTTTAGTTTGTTGACTCTTTCCCATTTAGTTCTAGGGCTTTAAATTTAAGTTTTCTAAAGCCATAAATTCATAATTAATGATTGCATTACAGCACAGACTTTTTCATTATCCTATATTGCCTGTGATATATAAGACTTTATATCCATGCTTTTGCCTTCACTTACTCCCTTATACTATCAACTCCACTGAGTCAGTGATTTTTTTGACCAGTCAAAAAATAAGTTCATGGTTACTAAAAGGTAATATTTCATATATCTATAAGAAAAACCATTAAATTATTATTATTTGAATATATGCAGCAAACATCAAAGTCAGTTAACTGAAGAGCCAAGTAACTGAAGAAGTCTACCTACTTCTTCAGCCTGAAATTAGCCAAATATGTGTTCTAAAGTGGCAGGTAGGACTATGTCCAATTAGACACTCCTGACAAGGATTGGAGTCACATTTGTCAATTAAGTTGCACCCTGATGACACCTTCTTAACATCGTAAGCCTTTCATTTCAATAATGTGAGGTGCTAGAGATGATCTCTTTCTCTCCCCTTTCATCTTCCAGATTGTTTGGACTCTGCTGCTGACTCTAAGAACAGCCAGCTCCCAACCATGTTTTCAATGACTTCCTCCACCTACTGGCCAGTGATGTGTCTGCATCCTAGTTCACCATTCTTCTTCACGGGCATGTGAGCACATGAGTCTGGAGAGGGATTTATGGACTAGCACTGGACTTACAGAAGTGAGTTGACCTGGTCTGGTTCCGC
>PVJH01024939.1:0-32349 GCA_004026705.1 Nesogale talazaci | reverse complement strand
TTAATTAAAATTTTAGAGCTTTTATCTATGATAATTTACATCTGTGTTAAGTGGAAAAATTATCTTTCAACATTTTCTTCTAATTGTGTATGCGTATCAAGTTTATCACTTTTGGTAATCCTGAATTTTTCAACTCTTCATACATACCCTTGGGTCAAACTAGATGGCAGTGTTGGTGTTGGCAGCTATTAAGACAGCCACACACTTGGATTTCCCCCCCCCTCCCCCAATACAATGGAATGAAATGCTTCCCAAAGCTATGTCATTTTCATAAGAGATTGTGGATTATACCATTGTGGCAGTTACATAATCTCCTGTCAACTTGCAAAGGCATGGAATCTAGCCTGTCAATCAGGTCATAACCAATGAGGTCACTCTGTGGGCATGGTCCCTATCTTCCTCCCTGGAGATGGGACACACACTCTCATCTTCCTACTGACAAGAACTATGCTAGAGTCCTGGAACTGAAGGAGTCATAGTGACCCCTGCCAGTGCTGAGATGCTTCTACTGCCACTGAATTCACAAGACTTTCCACCCACTGAACTGTGATATTCCTGTATTCCGCTTCATCGCATCTTTAGCATGAATCTGAAGAGGAATTATAGACTAGCGTTGGATAGATGGCCTAATATTGGCCTTGTAAACTTGATCTGGACTGGACTGGGATATTTTATTAATATACAAATGTTCTTTGATGTAAAATTCTCTCTTACATGCATAAGAGTGTCTCTGGATTTTTCTTTAAGTGAACCTGAACTAACACAATGATCATAACTCAAAGAGTGTTCACTGACTGATGTTTAGAAGCCAATGACTAAGTCTGCCTTCCTTGTCTGTCTTAGTTTGGAGGTTGTGCTGAAACCTGTCCATTTCAGCACTTAGCTGCACACAGTCCACCACCCATTAGTAGCCTGGAGCATTCAACCCAGAAATCCTAAACTGAAGACTTCAACCACTGACCCACCAGTGCCTCTTGCTTATAATCTACTGTGCATATCATCTAAACATACGATTTTTTAATCTGTCAAGTGACAACTTGATGTCAGTCTGGTGTCTAAATTTTGGGGGTGGATTGTGTTTCAGCCCTACTTGTTCATTATCCTGCACAATTTATTCCACTTATGCAATGAATCAGCCTCTTTCACTAATTCAATCCCTTATTCTGATAGAAATGTTGGAAAGGAAGAGATAAGGACAGTCTTAGGCAAAACCAAATGCCATGGAGTCAATTATGACTCATAGGAAGCCTATATGGGACTTCCAAGACTATAAATCTATAAGAGAACAGACAACCATATCTTCCTCCCAAGTAGCGTCTGGTAGTTTTGAACCCTGTAGTCCAGTGCTTCTGCCGCATTTCCACGTCTGATCACTCACTCACTACCATCCAGTCAATTTGACACATGACAAACCTGTAGGACAGGGTAAAACATCCCCTGGGCGTTTCTAAGACTGGCACTCTTTACAAGAGTAGGACACCTCCTTTTTTTCAGCAGAAAAACTAGATTTTGAACTACTGACCTTGCAGCTAGCAGCCCAATGGAAAAGCACTCTTCCACCAGGCAGTCTGATAGTGCTCTAGAATCCATACTCTGTGCATGCTTCTTAGAGTCCAGATGGGGATTGCTTCCAGCCTCTTTCTCCAACCAGGACACAAGCTTTTTCTGCATGAAGCATGATGCAGAAATAAATAAACATCTTGATGGGATTTGCAGTGGTTTCTAGTTTGCTCTCAGCTGCCTGTCAAAACATAAGCACAACATTAATTATGTGGGGGTGTGATTGGTATCGGGCTTGCAACTTTGAACTCCAGCAGAAAATCTTTACTTTTCTCCTGACCCTGTAGTTAAGTTCGAACTGACTTTGTTTTCAGCGCCTTTTTTTTTTTTGCTTCGGTTGACTACACAGATCACTTAAGAAGAGCCTGTGTTGACGGTGACCTTATCACACAGGGAGACAGAGAGCTGTAGGCTGCAGGAGTCTCTCCTGTATAATTTATTTGGCCTGCAATGGAGTTAAATGGGTCCAAGCAAATAGAAGCAGAGAGGGGTAGGCATGCTCATTTCATAGGACACAGTGTACTCTTCTGGAAATTCAGAGCAGAAAAGAAAAAAAGAAAGAAAGAATTCGAGGCTCCTTAAAGAGAAAAGACCATTTTTCCCCCTTGGTTTTCAGAAATCAAAGCAGAGGGTCTCTCATGTAACTAACTGGCAGGCATCATAGAAAGTCTCTGCTGGCCGTAGGGAGTGGCGTAGGGGCTGTTTGATCATGTGAGCATGTAAAAGATCCCACAACGCCCTGCTATGGGTGAAAGTTTCTGTCCAGTTGGCTGCCATGCACAATGGAAACCGACTGCTGTGAACTGTACAGTTTTCACTGACTTGTTTCTTTCAGAGATCAACAGACCTCTAGCCCTAATCCATTTTAATCTTTGTTGCTGTTGTTTGGTACCCTCAAGTCAGTTCTAATCCATTGTGACCCCGTGTACAACAGCATGGTCCGGTACCATCCTCACAGCTGTTCCTATGTCTCAGCCTATTGTTGCAGCCACTGTGTCAATCCATCTCCTTGAGGATGCTCCTCTTTTCTGCTGCTCCTCCATCTTACCAAGCATAATGCCCTTCTCCGAGAACCAACCTATCACATGTCCAAAGCATGTACGACGAAGACTCTCCACACTCGCTTTCAGGAGCATTCTGGCTGCACTTCTTCCAAGACAGGTCGGTGGGTTCTTTAAGCAGTCCATGGTATTTTTCACTATTCTCCAGCACAATTCAGATGCACCAGTTCTTCTTTACTCAATGTCCAACATTCATACATGTGAGGCACCTTCGTCCACAAAATAACATCTCCATCTATAAGAGAAGGAGAAGCAGCACTCAAAGCAGGATTTCAATCATTCCTTTTGGGGAATAAATGTAGCTCTGCTGTCATGCTGTTGTGCTATCAACTTGGGAGTCCCCCCCAGATGTGAGAGAGGGAGGACCACCTGAGCACCACCAAAACACCCAGGAACTCTTGGGACTCTGGAAAGCATGAGTGTTTGATGGGTCAGCTGGCCTGGCTTCCAGTGGTGACTTTGCAAATGC
Source organism: Nesogale talazaci (assembly GCA_004026705.1). NCBI lineage: Eukaryota > Metazoa > Chordata > Mammalia > Afrosoricida > Tenrecidae > Nesogale > Nesogale talazaci. Next base: position 29,259 of record PVJH01024939.1, on the reverse strand, counting down.
TGTATAATGGACATGTTAGGCCAGTTTCTCTAGAGAAGCAAAACTATGACACTTATATATGAGGATAGGTTTATAAAGTGATACTGGAATAGCTAATTAGTCCTCACATGAATACAGAGGGTTCAATCCAACTCACTTTCTTGGATCAGTTAATATACTGGAAGTTGTTCGACTCTGTGGGCTGCTGGGTCTCAGGTCAAGAAAACAGACAGTGGAGTCTTCCCTCAGGCAAGGCAGGCAGAGCCTGTCTGCAGGCAGCAGACAGCAGGGCAGGTGAGCAACAGTCAGTAGCTTGGTCTTTCAAACTCAAACACTGCAACAGGATCCACCAGCCTCAAGCTAAAGAAATGTACACATCAGAAGCTTGGAGAACAAGTCTCAAAGGAGCCTCAAGCTCTAGCTCAAGATCCATGAGTAGGTTTGGCCCACAGGTAGTGTAGCACACAGGCTGAGACAGAGATCTGGCTAAGGCAGCTGCATCCTAGTCTAATCACCTGGGAACAAAAGGGAGATCGGATGCTGGCGGTCTTGATTTATTGTTGTCACTTTCCAATCAAGCTGCAACCGGATTAAATTCTGCCCACATGTTCCTATTGGTCTATTTGGCACAATCAATCACTCACAGTGTATGGGCAATCCAGCCATTCATGCTGTCTGCAAGAAACTACACTTTCATTTGAAAAATGGTGGATTCATGCTACTATGTTTGAAAACAGTTTGTGGCATGCTGGAAAGATGAAAGATGAAGGTCTCATAACACAAACTGCTTGCCATCAAGTGGATTCTAGCTCACATATCTCTTAGCACCACAAAGTTCCTTCAGTTTTTTAGTGGCTGCTTTTTCAGAAGTAAATCACCACACCTTTCTTCCAAGGCACCTCTAGGTGGGCATGAACCGCCAATCTTTGAGTGAGCAGAAAAGTGTTTTTGCCCTTTGCACCACACAGATACATCCACTGGTTTTTATATCTAAATTTTATGAAGACTGTAATCATTTATTTCCTTTGCAGTTGCTGAATCAGTCTCCGCAAAATATAGTCCATGAAAACATCTTTGAGGGCAGGCCTGCGTGACTCTCTCGAATAGTAAAACTGGGAAGTTATGGTCCAACACTTTATATAACATCCTTAGCTCTATGGTAGACAGAATGGTAATGACTAGGCTTGTTAGACTTCACCTGATTCCTGTTCTCTCTCTCTCACTTGCCTGCAAGTCTACATTGCAAGGGCAAGCACAGCTCATGGGGAAATTTGGCATTAGTTGGCCAAGTATTTGCTGAAACCAGATCAACAGCCCAAGGCTTTCTTTGTCTTTGTTCATGTCTAAGTGGTTGAACTCACATCCCTTCCTCCACATTTAGAGATGTTAAGAAAAGGTGATCACTTGCATATAATTTTGAGGCAGGAAGTTGAATGATGTATGTCTTTTAAAAGCCAGCCTGCTCTAACCACCCTCTTTTACAAGGAACAGCAAGCATTTCAAGGACACCACAGAAAACACTGCTTAGATGGAGGACAGAAGTGAACCAACTGACCTAGAGGGTTGCAATAACAGAAATACCATATGTGGGAGCTTGAACAAACAAAAACTTATTTTCTCCCAGTTTAGGGGGTTAATGGTTTGAATTTAAGATATCAGCTATACTGGGAAAGGCTTATTTCTTACAATTAGCTCTAGAAGAAGTTCCTCTTCTCAAGAACTCTCTTCCAGATCTCTTAGAGAGCTCCATGTGGTTTGATATCCATCTTCCCCCTTGCTTGTTTAATTTTTTCTATATCTCTAAAAAGATTGGTTTCAGAGAATCCCTACATCCAACCTGTTTCATTAATATAAGAAACTGATTTCCAAATTGAATTATAGCCATAGGCATAGAGGTATGGAACTGTAACACATATCTTTTGGGGTGATAGAGGAGGACAATTCAGTCCATATCGTGGACCATGGTAAGATAGTGCCACCACTATCTTATAAACAAAAGCTCTTCAACAAAACTGCATGTCAGCTAGAGCTTCCGTGATTCTTGCTTTGTTGAGCATGAAATGGGATTGGAAGATGATATCAAATGGATTATTAAACTGAAGAAAGAATGTCTTATGATCTTTCACACCAAAGCCCCCATTTGAAACTTACATTGTCTCTGAGGAGAAAAAACTCTAAAAAAGACTTAATTCCTTCATTTGGAACCTGAGCCTTTTAAGTGTTAATCTGTTAAGAGTTTTATTTCCCGTATCTATGTGGGAAAGATGGTTCCTTGAGGAAGTTATTATACAAACCCCTTGCCCTTGAGTTAATTGCAATCCATAGGATGCTATGGACAGAAGAGAACTATCCCCACAGGGTTTTGAAAAACTGGACCGAGACTGCCATCTCTCACTCCTGCAGAGTGGCCAGTGGATTCAGACAACTCACCCTTCTGTCTTGGGAGAGGTATAGTCATAATGCTCTTTAGAGACAAGGGTGGCAAAACTTCATTTCCATCCCGTAGACATCCTATCAGGAAAACTTGTCTCTGGAGAAAGACATTGTGTTGAGTTAAGCAGAGGGGCAGTCAAGGGAAGGCCCTCAATGGGATGGATTAACACAGTGGCTACAACAATGAACTTGAGCACAGGATGGGAGGATGGCCAACTGTATAAAGAGCCATTCTACCGTATCAAGAGTCCCTATCGCACTGAGTGCATGGAACTGAATGACTACAGCAACAACAACCCTTGGGCTGACAGCTAAGCACCGTGCTGCTGTGCTGTGCCAGCAAAGCTCGTAGGGGAAGCTGCCTCTGCTCTGCAGTGATTCTTTTCTTGTGTTAATGTGCAGAAGAACAATGAGTAGGAAAACTTCCAAATTTCATACCGCAAAGTCTTTCATTTGTATAGACATCAAGAAAGTAAAATGAGTCTGTTTTGAAATACATAACCTCTTTATAAATATCTAGCCTTCATTCATTTTTTAAAAACTTTCTTCAGGTCTCAGCACATAAACAATGTGTTGGAAACTTTGCTTGGCCTAGGCATCTAAACACAAGTTACTCGGTGAAATATCCTTTATTAGAAATAAAAAGAGCTGAAATGATCAAAAGAAGCATGATTTTCCATTCTTATACAAAGAAAACTGTCATGTTAATGTAATTAAAGAGCAAAAGCCACAGAAGCTGGGGAGCAGAAAATGTATACTTACCGTGCTGGGCTGTTTTTGAAAGATGTAATTATCTTAACATGGTGGCTCAAGTAGATGGACACATCAACTACCAAGAATGGTTATTCTGATTTTGCTTTGTTTTGTTTGGGGGTTTGATGTTTTGTGATCATAAACCCTCTCTCTCACAACAATTGAGAAGGGTAAATTTTTACAAAGCTTGAAAAGGTAACCCGACATGTTAGTAATGTTTGAAACTCCACTGAGATTAAAAAATGGCTAGAAATATAGGACAGAAATGTGATCTGATCTCTGGAGTGAGCATTTTTCTCCCATAGGGTCCCTTGTCCCCTGCATCCTGAACTTTGGGTCTTAAAGTAGACAAGGCTGATGGGGGGGGGGGTTCTCTACCAGAATGATGGATGCAGGCAATAGCCCCCATCACATAATGGGTTTCCCAAAGATGCTTGCAAACCCACCAAGCAAAGTGTTAGCAATCTCAACCATGTATCACAATGAAGCAGTTCATGATGACAGAAGAATTTTCACCTCAAGAAAACAAGGCTTCTTTGACATTAAAATGTTTCTTTTTCAAATTCATCACATGAATGATTTTTTAAAGCAAATTAAAACCAGTATAATCAATTAAATGGATGGAGACAAATCCATACACACTGTCTAGGAAACTAAGCAAAGCATTATTTTTACTTTAAGATGCACAGGACAGACTAAATCCTGGTTCTTTGACTAAAAACGGTTCCAAATTTATCCTACTATTACCTTCCATTTAATTGATGTTTGAGAGCTCCCCTGCTTAAATAAGATGCAAGCACTATAGATGAAGAACTAGGCATCAAGCTCACCTGGTGTTCCAGGATATGAGTGCAGTGTGATGGCATGGGGCAGGGAGTCAGTGGAGGGGTCTGAGCGTCCAACCCCAATCCCAACTATGTGAACAGCCAGGGGAGTTTGCTTTGGAGGCCAGCACTGAAGCTGCAGCTTGGGAAGTGAGACATGCTGACCAGAGCACAGGAGAACAAATGGGTGTGGGGGGGAGAGGGGGAGGCAGAGAGAATGGAGTGCATCCTGGCGCACCGACCCTTGGGGACTATATTCCCACTCAGAATAGCCGAAGCACAGAGAGGATCGTATGGCCGCCCCACTATGAAACACAGCATCCCTCACTGGCCCAAAGCCCCACAGAGACAACAGTGGAGAAGCAGGGTTGGGATTTTACCCTTTCTGACCCAAGCACACCATGGCAAAACACTAAAGTGTAAAACAGAGCATGGTGTTCCTGAGGAAGTGTCAAGGATATACTTAGGGGCCATGGTGTGGCACCCCATGGGACTCAACCAGAGGACACACCTGGAGGTCAACAAATAGATCTTCAACCATTTACAGGTTTTTATTTTGTTATTATTCTAATTTTTAACATATATATCTTATGGGCATCAGGGTTTTTTGTTGTTGTTATCCTCTTTTAAATTCTTTGGTTGCTTCATCTTATGATGCTTCTTTTTATACATATTGTTATCTCTGCTGGTCTATCTAGATAAAATAGGCTGGATTAACAGTCTGGAGGAAAAAACAATGGGACTGATGTTGGGGGGGGGGGACATGGGAGATGGGGAGGAGGAGGAAAGGAGGTGGTTTTTACCCACCCAGGGATAACAGAACAAGTGACTCAAAATCAGTAACAAGCTGGATGTGAGAGGCCTGATAGTGAATGATCAAGAATAATGTAACAGAAAATACTGAAACCCAAATGGAGGCTAAGCATGATAGTGGGACAAGTGGGACAAAGTAAAAGGAAATAGAGGAAAGAACTAGAGGGGAAAAGAGCATTTATAGAGGTTGTGTTAGTCCGGGTAGGCTAGAGGAACAAATTTCATAGACAGTTTCTCCATCTTCCTTCTCTTAGATGTTCTTCTCAGTCTTGTGATATCCCTTTCTCGCAGTGGCTTCCTGTGAATCCAGGCCAGACACATCTGTTGGGAGCCACGCATGCCCCCCCATATCTGCAGCCCTCTTCACTGAACGCTACGAAAAGTTCAATAACTCTCCTGACTGCTATGAACATGTGTCCGCGTGGGTTCGTACCGCACTCTCAGTACCATATTGTGGTAGTCCAGGTAGGCTAGAGGAAGAAATTTCAAAGACACACATATGGATATAAGGAATGGGTTTATATTCAAGAGGAACAGGACATTGAGAAAACATCCCAGCCCAGTCCAGTTCAAAGTCATAAGTCTGATATTAACCCATATGCCCGAAATCAGTCTATAAAGTCTCCTTCCGACTCACATAGTCACAGGTCAGTGGGTGCAGAGTCCCAGCACTGACAGGGGTCTCCCCATGGCTCCTCGCTTCCAGGCCTCAGGGTCCATCAACAGCATCCCATGGTGGCAGAAGTAACTCATTGCTTGCAGAGGCTTCCATATGACTGCCCCAGCCTCAGAGGTCCAGCTCCATCAGGGCAAAGCCGTGTGGTCTCTCTGCCGGCTACTCCAGCCTCCCGGACACTGCCATTCTGTGTTGCCTGTGATTAATCATCTCTGAAACTAACTCTCAATAATTAGGGAAGATAGCTTCTCATCTTCACGAGGGAAATATCGCGAGATTTCCCAGAAGTCTCAGGAAAAAGTCATGCCATAGAGGCCTCTTTGGCTACTCAATGGCTATCTCCAGATTAACAGGCTAAACTCCACCCCTACATTTCAATCATAAAATTAACATAAGCACATGACTGCCACAGAGGTCTAAATACAGGCATGGGCAGAACTGAACATATTTATATATGATAATAGGGAAATAGATCTACATGCATATACTTATAGGATTATTATTAGGACAGCAGATGGACATTGGACCTCCACTCAAGTACTTTCTCAATGCAAGGACATTTTATTCTATTAAATTGACATTCCATGATGCTCACCTTCCCGACACAATCACTGAAGACAAATGGGTGCATAAGCAAAAATGGTGAAGAAAGCTGATGGTGCCCAGCTATAGACAAGTGGCCAGCTAGCTCAGAAGCAACAAAGCCCACATGGAAGAAGCATTCCAGCTTGCGGGATCCTGAGGTGACAAAGGGATCAGTTATCAGACTTCAAAAAACTAAAAATCATAACACTGTGTGCCCACCTTCCTAATATGGTCACTTATGACAAATGTGTACATAAGCAAATGTGGTGAAGTAAACTGCTGGGGCCCAGCTAAAAAAGATATAGTATCTGAGGTCTTAAAGGCTTGCAAGTAAACAAACGGCCACCTAACTTAGAAGCAACAAAGTCCACGTGGAGGAAGTACACCAGCCTGTGTGACCACAAGGTGTCAAAGGGATTAGGTATCAGGTATCAAAAGACTAGAAATTATATCATTATAAATGAGGGGGAGTACAGATTGGGGACCCAAAGCCCATCAATAGGTGAAGTGACATCCCTTTACAGAGGGATCACACGGAGGAGACGAGCCAGTCAAGGTACAGTGTAGCAATAGTGAAATATGCACCTTTCCGCTAGTTTTTAAATGTTTCCTTCCACCTACTATCATGATCCCAATTCTGCCTTGCAAATCCCACTAGGCCAGGGGATGTACACTGGTATGGATAGGAGCTGGAAACATGGGAGTTCAAGACAGATGATCCCTTCAGGACCAGTGGTGAGAATGGTGATACCAGGAGGGTGGAGGGAAGGTGGAGTAGAAGGGAGGAACCAATTGCAGGATCTACATATAACCTCCTTCCTCGCGTAGGGACAACAGGGAAGTGGGTGAAGGGACACATGGGACAGTGAACGATATAACAAAATAATGATAATTTGTATATTATTAAGGGTTCATGAGGGAGGAGGAATGGGGAGGGAGATGAGATATGGGAAGCTGATACCGCGGGCCTAAATGGAAGGAGGATATTCTGAGAATGATGATGGCAACAAATGTAAAAATGTGGACTGCATACAATTGGTGTATGTACTGATCATGATAAGTGTTGGATGAGCTCCCAATAAAATGATTTTTTAAAATGCAATGGAGCCATCAAAACAAATAGACCTGCCTAAGCCGAGTTAGGCCTAAGCTCAGGGGTAGTGACTATTAGAGATCCGATGCTCTTCTTATATTTCAAGGTAATTGGGAATTTAAGAAAATGGAGATAGGCTTCTCTAGTATTTAACTGTTATCTTTCCCCTATGTTGAGCTTGAAAATAGCTATACAGTTTCATTTGAAAGTCAATTTAATAGCAACAATATTGGTCAAAATGTGCTCTTTGTGTGCAATGTTTTACATTAAATTCCAGAGGATAAGGCCCTTCTTCAACAATGGCCTCATCACAGTGACAGGCAGGGACCAGAAAGTAGCTTGCAAGTGCCATTAAGGAAGGCATCTGATTGAGGAGACAATGCGCTGGGTTAGGAAATTCATGAAAGAGAGCTAACAAGGGGAGTGGAAGGCCTATGAATAGGTAATTCATTGTTTCCTGATTAAGAGAAGTACTTGGTTTCATTTGTTCCATTTTTTTTTAATGGGAATGGGAGAGTTAGGGTGAAGCCAGGTGTAAGAGTCCTTCAGGAAGCAAGTAAAGCAAGTCAAACTAACACGAGAAACCAGTTTCTCAATGCGAGCAATATGTATGTGTGTGTGTGTGTGTGTACAGACAAAACCATGTTACATTTGGTCTTGATAAGATACATCTATACATATAGTTACTATTTTCTTTTTTCACATATGCATGTGAATGACTCTATACCTTTCCTCCCATCTGAAATTCACAGGCAATGCTTGAGAAGATACTGCTAAACAGAATACATTGTCCTCCACTTGTTTTGCATTTGTACATTTTGGTAGCTATGACTGGCCCATTAAGTATGCCCAAAGTAGAAGAGCAGTTTGCCTGGAAGAACATGGAGGGGTAGGGGGGGAGGTGACATGTGGTGATGTCTCTTTTATAAAGTGAGATTAATGAACCTTTTTGGTTGAAAGCCCCATTTTCCCTCTAATTCATGAAGACTGCTGTCCTGGGTGTCCAATTAGACTATCAGCCACAGAATCTTTCAGATTCATCAGTTGGAGTGAAATTTGGGTTGCCTGAATTTTAATGAACTGCATCTCAATTGCAACAGTAGAAGTAACTAATAAAGGTTTCTTTTAGAAGGTAGTCTTAAAAGCAGGAGTAACTTTTCCCATTTACCCTCCATGTATAGCATGAATCCTATGGCACTGGGGAAAAATGAATTACATCCCATAACGTTTACTTCCAAGAAATGTGAATGTCAGCAAGACCACCAAAAGGTAGGGTGAAGAAGGGGTAGAGGAAAAGTCTAGGTCCTGAGGACTCTGCATTAGTGCTCATGAATTTGAAGTCGGCCCAATAATCGTGGGCTTTTCTTCTCCTCCTCCACAGGCAGGTCTGGAATACAGAGAGAGCTAGGTTTGTCCTGCAAAGGTGCTATAATAAGAAGGCAGCAATTTTAAAGTTATATGCAAAATGGTTCACCTCATGACTGAATGCATTTTAGCTAAATACAAAAGGAAACAAAGCATGAGAACAGGTAAGGTCATGGGAAAAGACTGAGGGATGCTAAAAAGGAAGAGGAACGGATTGTGGAGCCTGGTGATACAGATGAAGGATTGGAATGGGAATCCTAGAGACAGGAGCATAGAGTGTATGAGATGAGGGAGCCCCTTAAAGGAAAGATGAATTAGTCATTCTTGGTTATGACAAGGTCAAGATGTGTTGATCATGGGAATTCGTAGCTAAGGTAGGGGGACTACAAGCTAATAAGAAGAAGGCAAGTCAGAAAACAGAGAAACTAGAATTCTTAGAAGAATATTCTACACAAATATAAAAGCCACCAAGAAGTATAAGACCAAAAAAATAAAAACTTCTGTGCTACTGAGTCTGTTACAACTCATTGTGCCCCTATAGGACAGGATAGAGCTGATCTTATGATCTTATGATTCTTTACAGGAGGAGAAAGTCTCATCTTTCTCTCAAAGCCTCATTTCTCTCCTGGAAGATCAGATAGTTTCGAACTGCTGACCTTACCATTCACAGCGTGTTAAGACTGGTTGACTAGAGAAACAAATCCAGTGACATGCGTGCATATGTAAGCAAGAACTTTATATCAAAGAGGATTGTCTAACAAGAAAACATCTCAGTCCAGTCCAGATAAAGTTCACAAGCACAATGCTTGTGCCAAGAGCCTTTTTCAGACTCACGCAGTCACATGCAGTGATGCAAAATGCAGGAAGATCACTGGTGGATGGGTGCAAAATCTTGTGGATCCAGTGGAGGTGGAAGCCTCTCAGCACTGGCATAGATCTCAGTGGTCGCTTCATGTGGCTTGTCAACAGGAAGGTGAAGGTGAGAGAGAGAGAAAGAGAGAGAGAAGTGGTTTCCAGAATCCTTATGAGAAGGTCACCCAAGGAGACATCATCAAGCTGGGAACTGTTTGACAGGCAAGACTCCACCCCTCCACTTATTTATCAAGTTGACATGGAATTATATAACTACCACTCAGCCCACCTTATAATCACTATGCGACCAGAGCACACATAGAATTATAAGAGCAGTGTAAGCAAGTGAACCAGGAGCGAAAGTCATCATACGCTGGAATGTACTGGGCTTTGGTTGATAAGTACCACAGATAAGTACCATAGTGTGAGATTTAAAGGCCTTTATCTGTAAGTGCAAACAGAGGGAGAATGGTCCAGAAGGATTAAGGTGGACTTGTAACCTCACCTCTGAGCTCAGGGAGAAGAGGGTTTGGGTGAAAAGCGTCCCAAAGTGAGAGATTTACAGTAAATCAGTCTCCTTAAAGAAAGCCAGGCTTCAGACAGTGCAAGAGATCAAGAGAACATTCAAAAGAGTCAAGGGCACAGGAATTTTCCTGGTGACTGATTATGAGTTCCAGAGAGCATAGGGAAGGTGGGCAGAGGCTTATGGAATTGGTCTGCAGCACGTGAAGGAGAACTGGGCATCCTCTGGTGCCTTATTTAATGAAGGACAGCAGCATCAGCCCTGGAGTCTCAAGGCAGAATATGGTGAGAATATATGAGTGCTGTGGGGTAGGTCAATATACTGGTCTTGCCAGGTATATGCAGAGTTTCTTGGATCCAGATTTGAATTGTTATCAAATTTCAAGGAGTAGGTATGCATCAACTTTCCAGAAAAAAACTGTAAGCACGTCTTTCATTGTGGTTTTTGTTCTGTATTTATTTTATCTACTTAATTATCACATTTTTGCATGGTGAAGCTCTTTGGGACCTGAATTTCATTTTTATTTCCCAAACCTAACAGCCCAGAAGTAGAAAAAGGCTTGGCTGCTAACTGATAAAGATGTGGAGTTCAAGCCCATCACCTGTTCACTCGGGAACAATCTGACAGCCTTGCAAGCCCTATGTGCCAATTCTACTCTCTCATGGAAGGTAGCTATGAGTAGGAACCGATTTGATGGCAACAAGTTTGGGAATGTTTGGTTTTACCCACCCAGAACATACCCCCGTTCCCCCACATCCTTACTTAGCTCTCATTGGTACCTCATATGGCTATTTTGTTATTTAAGTGCAATGTTTTTCATTGTCGAACAACTAGAAAAGGAACCAGTGGAAATGGCCAAGGGGTGTGTTGACAGTGTTCCATGGTCATGGGAATTGTGACATGCCCCCACCCCAGGAGTCAGATGACGGCCCTGCTTTATGCCACCTGCAGAGCCACAGACTGAAGTTCCACTGATTGACCCCAGCTTCATGCCAACATCAACACATCCTCATGGTCATTTCCCTGTGACATGCTCTTCCATGTAGGTGATTGAATTCAATTTACAACAACAGACTTCCTTTGTATCCAATTCACATATTGACCCAGTATATGACTTTGCGTAGGCCTTCAAATCATATACATTAGAGACACTTTTTCTTTAATCTGCTTCTTTTGAGAGGAGGAGCCTGGTCAAGTACACCTTTGACGTCTTACTAATTACATTCTGATACTCTATTGGAAGGAGGGAGAATAATTTGGGTAGCTTTGGCAACGCACAAGAACGGAATTGTTGATTTGGGAGGCGGGAATCTTAGTATAAATATCCTTGGAACTAGAATATATTTGGATGGGATGAAGGGTATTTATCAGCAGTAAAGGCGACAGTTCTCAGGGATTTGCTTGGCTATTCAGCTCTCTGAATCCAGTGAGCGCTTTCTCACTCCACTTGCTCTGCAAATCACAAAATTCATGGTTTAAATGTCCACAGGAGCAAGATTATCCTTCAAAACCAACTTCAGCACATGCGTAAAACTAAGAAGAAGGTCAGCAGAAATGCAAAATTCTCAATGGAGTTTGAAAAAAGATGGTGCAGGGTCTGGAGCAACGGGAGGTGTTCTTGCAGGTGCTGCGGCCTCTCACATGCTGTCCTGCTCGATGGACACGGCCATGCCTTGGGCCTGGCACCTCCCTTTGCTGCACTTCGCAGGCACTGCGTTTTGAAGAGTTGTGACAAGCCTGTGTCCAGCCAGCCCGCCAGCACCATTTCCCCAACAGCCTGTGCTCACCTTGTCTCTGTTTAACGTGTTGGTCATTCTCACACCGTTTCCAACTTCTTCATCGTGGTAGCACAGGCTTAGTAGCTAACACACTGAAATTCAAAACTCGCTGTCATCGCGTCGGTGCCGACCCATAGAAATCCTGTAGCCCCCGAGACGGTGCAAGACCAGAACTCTTGAAGGGAGTAGAAAGCCCTGTCTCGATCCTGAGAGGGGTGGTTTCAAACTGCTGACCTTACACTTGGCAGACCAACAGGTACCCACTATGCCACCAGGGGTCTTAGATGATATGTGATGTAATGTCAATCAAACTTTTTATGCAGGAAGACACTACAAAAATGGTGTACCTCGCTTTACTACTGTACTTGCTTTATGGCTCTGTCTGGAACCATCCCCACAGAATCTTCGAGGTGTGCTTCTACAAACATCAAAAGCCGAGCTCCCTGCCCTTGAATAGAATCTGATCACAGCTGCCATGGGTTTCTGAGACTGTAACTGGCGGCGGCGGGATTAAAAAGCCGCCTCTTTTTCCCTTGAGATGGCCCTTGGTTTCGAATGGCAGATATTGTGCATTGTAGCCAAACTCCAACACCCAGGGGTTTAAAAAAATGCATAGGGAAAATACATTATCTTTTCATTGTTTTCCATAAACTCGTTAAAGCATTGTGTGTGTCTGTGTGTATATCAAGAGCAATATGCTTATTTATATACGATATATATAGAGAGAAGAATTAATTATTGAAAAGCTATGTTGTTGCACTTCTTGTTCCTCAATGCCATCAAGTTGACTTTGATTCATAATAACTCCAGGTGAGAATTGCTCTAGAAGGTTTCTAGGCTAAAAACTTTCTTTTCTTCCTTATTTTTAACTAAATTATTTTATTGGGGATTCTTACAGCTCTTATCACAACACATACATAGTGTCAAGCCCATTTGTACATTTGTTGCCATCATCATTTTCAAAACATTTTCTTTCTACTTCAGTCCTTGATACCAGCTCCTCATTTTTCCCCTCCCTCCCTCATGAACCTTTGATAATTTATCAAATTTTTTTCATGTCTTACACTGACTGATGTCTCCCTTCCCCCACTTTTCTGTTGTCTATCCCCCTGGGAGCGGGCGATATATAGATCATTGTGATCAGTTCCCCTTTTCTTCCCCCACCTTACCCTTACCCTCCTGGTATCACTACTCTCATTTTTGATCCTGAGGTGGTTATCCTGGATTCTTTGTGTTTTCGGTTCTTATCTATACCCATATACTTGCTCTGGTCTAGCCAGATTTGTAAGGTAGAATTGGGATTATGATAGTGGGAGGGAGGTGAAGGGGAGGAGGAAACATGAAAGAACTAGAGAAATGGTGTATGTTTCATCAGTGCTATACTGTACCCTGACTGGCTCCTCTCTTTCTCGTGACCCTGCTGTAAAGGGATGTCCAATTGTCTAAAGATGGGCTTTGGTTTCTTACAACTTTTATGACAATCCATACATCAATTGTATCAAACGCATTTGTACTTGAAACACTCTCTTTCTACGTGAGTGCTTGTTATCGCTTCCTCTTTGTTCCCCTTCCTCCACAACCTCCCACCCTCATGAGCCCCTGAGAAATGATAAATCATTATTGTTTTCGTATCATACACCGTCCTCTCTCTCCCTTCACCCATCTTTCTGTTGTTCATCCTCCTTCGGGATGGGAACTGGGGGGTTATAGGTAGATCTTTGTGATAAACTCTTGCTTTCTTCCCTTTCCCCCTCCCCCACCTTCCTCATACCCTCATGGTATCACTACTCTTATTAGTGTTTCGGGGGCGGGGGGAGTTTATGTTGTCTTGAATTCTATACTAGTGTATATGCTCCGGTTCATCTGGGTTTGTAAGGTAACACTTGAGTAGTGATAGTGGTGGGGATGAAACCTTACAGAGCTAGAGGGAGGCTGTATGTTTCATCAGTGCTATGCTGCAGCCTGGCTGAATCATTCCTTCCTTGTGACCCTTCTGTGGGAGCACGTCCAATTGTCGACAGATGGGCTTTGGGTCTTTCCTTTGATGCCACAGTTCACATTGGTATGATTGTTTGGGCGTCTTCTGATACCTCTTCCTGCGGACATCTTGTGATCACACAGACTGGTGTGCTGCTTCCCTGTGGGCTTTGTTGCCTCCCTGCTAGATGATGCTTATTTAACATAAAGCCTAATTCCTCCCAAGCCATGGTATTTTCAGGTCCCTGTTATGCAAGTAAATGTTGGACGTAGAATAAAGAATACAAAAGAAGAATCAACATATTTGAATTATGGTGCTGTGAAGAATATTAAAAGTACTTTGGACTGCCAAAAGAACCAAAAAAATCTGCCTAGGGAGAAGTACAACCAGAATGTTCCTTAGAAGCAAGAATTGCTAGACATTACTTCACATACTTTGGATGTGTTATCAGGAGAGACCAGGCACTGTAGAATGACATCATGCTTGGTTAAGTCTGTGGCTGCATCGATGGGTTCAAGCAGAGGGATGATTGTGAGGATGACACAGACCCAAGTAGTCCTTCGTTCTGTTGTAGGTCAGGTCACTGTGAGTCAGAACTGACTTGACAGCACCAAATAGCAATCACTATGGAAGCCCATTGGCAGACATTTTTCTCATAGAGCTGCTGGGTGGGTTTGAAAGGAATGAGAATAATTTGGGTTCTGGTCTTTTAGTTATCAGCCAAGTGCTTACCTATTATACTTCCAGGGATTCTTAGATATAGACATAATTATACATATGCACACACACGTATCATTTTCACTTGATAGTGTTGAGCAACCTTGGTAAGGTTTAATGCATTGCTGGGCCATTCTCAGGTTATCTTACCTATAACAAATCATTTTAAAATGTTGAAACCGTACAAATGAACAACGTACAGAAAGTGAGCAAAGCAGTTGTTCCAATTATCTAGTTCTATGTAACAAAGCACTCCTAAATGAAGCTCCTAAACACCGTGGCTATAACCGCACCCCTTCTTTAGGCTCTGCAACTGATGGGGCTCAGCTGGGCAGTTCTCGGTGGAAGTCTCTCGTGTGGCTGCAACCGACAGTGGCTAGATTATATGCAACCTCAGAGGAATTCTTACTCCCATGCTTACCACTTGAAATTGACTGTGGAGATCTTAACGAGGCTGGCCAACCCTGATCACTGGAAGGTGACCCCAGCATCTGGCCTGGGTTCTAAGAGGCAGTATCCCCGGAGAAAGCAAGCTGCAGCTCGGCCTCATAACCTTGCTTTGGAAATAACTCAGGTTCTCTGTTGGCTTAGGCCTGCAGGCCAATTTCAAGGACAAGGAAACCTGGCCTATTTGTGAAAGGTCTGTTGGTAAAGAATGGTGGATGGAAGACCTTATGTTGGCCATCTGGGGAGATACAATGTGCCACTGTTCTCCTACAAACAAGAGAAATTGACACCCCTTTCACATGCATAACGTACTCGTGGCACTAAGCCACTAAGTACTCAAGCAAGATTCCACCCAAATTGAATAGAATCACCTAAATCCCTTCTGAGTGAAGACAAGGCTCCTTCTGCGTATTTCTTTGGGCTTGACACCCAAGAACCATTCCTCTCTAGCTAGAAGCATCTTCCTTCTCACCTTCACGTCTTCCCAACACAACACGGTGGCACAGGCTGCAAAATCACTACTCGTGCTCCCATTCAAAAACTATGGGAGAGTGGATGTGTGCAGCAGCCATTGCCCGCTAGCAGTTATGAATTTCAACAGGGCACCTGTTGCCAGTCCCTTAATTAAGGCTCAGTTCTACTGCATCTTGTAGTAAAACTAGGTGGCTCCTGGATCCTCCTTCTGAACTCTTGGTTCTGGCTTTGAGTCATCCCCTTTTCCCAGGGAAAAAAAAACAACCCTGAGTTTGTCATTGAGCAACCTGCTTCCTAGGCATAAAAGACTGAGGGGTCAGAAGCTACTTTCAATCTTTCGATGTCCCCGGTCCTTTCTGTGTAAGCTGGTGTTTATTCCAACACACACACACAGACATGCTTTTTAAAACATTGTGTAGGCGTTTATGAATCAGCTTATGGTCAACTCCACCAGGGAAAAGTCATAACTGCACATTTTTTAAGAAACAAGTCCTCTATCTTGGAATCCTGGTGAGAGGCCAACAACAATGACCTTAAAATCTCAGGGGCTTCTTGTCTATCTGAATGGTACAATGAGACACTGCCTACAATCTCTTTAATGCCTTAGAAAAGCATTTTACAATAATTCCCTTGACTTAATCTTTAGGATGCATTTCTTCTTGACACGTTTTACCACTTTTTGCC
Source organism: Nesogale talazaci (assembly GCA_004026705.1). Taxonomy (NCBI): domain Eukaryota; kingdom Metazoa; phylum Chordata; class Mammalia; order Afrosoricida; family Tenrecidae; genus Nesogale; species Nesogale talazaci. The sequence goes on along the minus strand of PVJH01024939.1, from coordinate 13,285 downwards.
CTGAGTTTGGTCTCATAGGATACATTTTCTAATTCCACTATCATTGGTGATCTAGAGAGGTTGTTTCAAACCCAGCAACCTGACTCCTTGAAATTGTGCTGTTAATTCTTTAGCTTATCTCTTTCCTCTCCTGTACCATCAGAGACCACGTGAAGAAGTCAGATGGCAGTTTCAATATTTTGCCCGGAAATCTCCTAATACAGTTTCCTGACATTCTACGCCAACTCTCTGTTGGAGCTGAAGTCACTGACTTACATGTGACCTTGTGAATTCCTTGTCACCTGAGTGGAAACTGGTAGATGAAACTGACCTAGTTTCAGAAGCTACATTCTGTCTCTTTCACAGTGGTCACAGGCTCATTAAGATGCCCTAATCCTATCCCTCTTCTCTCCTTCTCTTCTGAACTCTTCACTGGTAAGACATTCCAGATATACCTCAGTCCATCATACAGTCCATCATACATGCTAGCCCAGCCTAGCATGTTAATCTATGGAAAGCCTGGAGTCCCCCTTTTGAATTTTCTGCCCTCCACCCCGAAAAAAAAATGCCTTTGCTGGGAGTTACTTTGGTACTCAGTGGTGATATATCAGCTTTCAAGTCAATTACAGATGGCAGAACAAAGGCTTCAGATGAAACCCATGTTCAAGGGAAGCACAGTGCTGGTTATTCTAGTGTCTCCCTTGGACTCTGGATTCACGGCAATCTACTCAACAGTTAACTGCTTGAGGAGCTAGGTTAAACTAAGTCTAGATTATCTTGTTCTGCAATAAATTAGTGTAGATTTTCTCAACCTTGGCACTGCTGACTTTGGGGATCAGATCACTTTTGTGAGAGAGTGTAGAGTGGTCATATTTCAGGGCACCCCTGGTCTCTGCCTTCTATGTACCAGCAACATGCATGTACACCCCAAACACCTTCAGGCATTATCAAGTATCCTCTTGGAGAAAAGGGTGCAAACTCCACCTCTCGCTAGAGAATGACTGATGAGATGGATAGGCTAAGTGGTTGGCTTTACCCTGTGTCTTGTGTTCATAGTTCATTCATTAAGTTACAGACTCCAACCTTGAACCAAAGGACATTCTGTCTAATGAAGTTAGAAAATCTAATGTCAACTGGGGAGAGTATTCACCTGCAAGCTCTCTCCTGCTCGATGTGCCACAGATTGGGCCTTTGTCCTAGGCCTGTGGCACATGACCACTGAAAGGCTAGAGCAGCGGCAGCAGGTTCACCGTTCTGTATCACCAGCATGTCCCTGAAAGCCAAAGCTGCATGTTTATCAAGATGTATTTCCTTGTCACTATGACACCTTGTGTTGCCTTGGATGGCAAAGAAAAGACAAGGAATGATTGAGTGGGTTTTTTTTCTGTCCATGTTTTGTACCTGAGGTTCTGTCTTAGTCTGCTTCCTAAATAGAATAATCAATGCCATTATCTCTTCCTCGCTCATCTAAATCACATCAGGCCTCTACAGTAGATCGATAGTTACAACAAAGAAGGCCGGAGCTTTCATTCCAGGGGGACTCATTACTCTGCCGCCCAGCATCTGGGTATGAATCCCACTTAAGGTTATCCACTCTTCCACAGGAGTTAACAACAGCTGTCAGTTATTGATACTGCGCTGTGACCCCACCTTCCAGGGTTGTGCGTCCTCATAGTGCATACCCCGAACCAGAGAGATGTCGTCCTCTCCTCACGTCTTCTCAGTTCCTCTTGCTCTTCCTATTATTTCATGTCTCGATACGGTCTGAAATGTTTGGGTCTTCACTGACATTCTCAGCCAGGTATTGTTAGATGCTATTGATTCATCTCTAACTCCTATTGACCCTATAGAGAGCAGAGTTAAACACCATCCACTTCTTCATCAGCCTCACAATTTTTCTTTGATGGTGGAACCCATCGTGGCAAGTATTTCAATCCATTCCATCTTCCTGTTTTCCACTACCCTTCTAACTTACTGTGGCAGGCACCTAATCTGGTGTCAGTTTGAGAACTGAGAGTATAGGGGTGGAGTCTAGGCTGTCCATCGGGGGATAGCCAACAAGACTTCTGTGTGGGCCTGCCCTTCTCTGAGGGTTCTGAGAAAGCTGGTACTTCCTTCTTGGAAGCAGGAGACACTCACTCACTTCCTTAGAGACTTTCCATGGACAACACTCACTGCCTGAGAGACTCGACTGATAAGACTGGCTCCCTGCAAAACATCCCTGAGGAGAAGCCACATAGACCTACCCTGAAACAGCAAGAAACCTGGACCTCGAGAAGCCAGGTGAAGACTCCTGCCAGCATTGTGATGCTTATAGCACCACTGGATCCAAAGACTTTCTACCCACTGGCTTGTGATCATTCTGCATGTGGCATCATTGCATGTGTTTCTTGAGTCTGACGGGGACTTAGTAGATTGGTATTAGACATATGGGCTAATATCAGACTTATGACCTTGGAATGGGCTGTTTGGATGTTTTCTTAATGGACAATTGCCCTTTGTATAAAACCCTCTCTTTATACACGTGTGTTTATGAATTTGTTTCTCTAGTCTACCTGGACACTTGCCAAGCAGGATGTCATTCTAGGGCCTGGACCATCTTGATAACGTGTCCAAATGTGTGTGAGAGAGATGAATTCTGCCAGCCTCACTTCGAAGGAGCATCCTGGCTTTCCTTCTTCCAAGACTGATTTGCCCATTTTTCTGTCAGTCCATGATACTTCCAATATTTTTTGCCAGTGTCATCATTCAAAGACATCAAATCTTCAGTCTTCATTATTCATTATCCAGCTTTCCCATTCATAGGAGTTAGTTGAAAATACCATGATTTGTGGTGCGAGCACCTCTGTTCCTCAAGTGCCCTCGTTGTGTGTTCACACTCAAAAGAGACATTTTGCAGCAGATTTGCAATATATCACTTGATTCTTGACTGTTGCTTCCACGGGCATTGTCTGTGGAACCAAGTAAAATTAAATCCTTGACAATTTCACTCCCTTTTCAGTTGATCATAATGTTGCTGATTGGTCCGGTCACGAGGATGTGGGTTTTCTTAGTAATGAGGTACAATTCACACTGAAGTCTGTAGTCTTTGATTCCTCACTTTCTGCCAGGTTGTGTCTGAGTATCAAAGGTTGTTGATGAGTCTTCCTCCAATCCTGATGCTGAATTCTCCTTGATAAGTCTAAATTTTCATATTATTCCATCACTGGGCAGGTAGAATCAATACTGTGAAAGGATTCAACCCTAACAGACATCATTCTACATTCTAAACCAGCTCTGCCTGAGCACCCCCAAGGGTCTGCAATTCCCATTAAGTGCAAAGTGATCTTTTGTTTGTTCTGATCCACACAGCCGGATGCCTTTGTACAGTTAACATAGCACAAGTAAACCACCTTTCTGGGGTCCTCTGCTTTCAGCCAATATTCCTCTGACATAAGCAATCCTCATTAGCCATCCTCTTCAGAATCTGACTTGAATTTTTAGCAGTTCCCTCTCCTGCTATAATTTTTAGCAGTTCCCTTTCCATGTCCTGCTATAATCAATTTTTGAATAATCTTCAGCAAAAAAATTACTTACTTGTGATATTAATGGTACTTTTCTATAATTTATGCATCATGTTTGATCAACTTTTCTCAAAATTGAGCTCCAACAAAGATCTCTTCCAATTGGTAGGCCAGGTGGCTATCTTCCAAATTTCTCACCATAGATGAACGAGTGTTTCCTGTATTGGAATTAGAGGAAATAGTATGCATGGGCAAGTGTGCACATGGATGTATGTATGTTACTTATTTACGAATACACACACTCAAAGCATCTGGCCATCCTTGTCCTTAAGGGACATTCTGACTGTAATTCTTCAGAGATAGATCCTCATATTTCATCTGTAAAGCCAAGCCATCCCTTCATCCCAATTGGGTAGGGTCATTCTAAGAATTCAATGTCAAAGTCTGGGATGAGAACAGTTTCTAAACTTGATAATACTGTGCTAGGTTAAAGTGGGATCATGTCAGTATGGAGAACATGCCAGTAGCAATCATCATCAAAGCTGCTTTGTTGGGGTGAGGTGTGGTCAACACACTTCTGTCTCCTAGTGACCACAACAGGAGGAAGGACCGCCATCCTCACAATCTTTGCTATGTGTGAGCCCAGTGCTGCAGCTGCTGTCATTCCATCTCCTTGATGGCTCTCCTCTTTTTTTTTTTTGCTGACTTTCTGCTTTGCCAAGCTTGCTTGCCTAGCTGTAGCATTTTAAAAAAACGCATCGTAGTTTATATCCTTGATGTGCTAAGGAGCACTTGCTAACTCTTTTCATGTTTATACACACACCCCTGGCTGACGGGCCAGCGATTTCCTAGGGTTTCTTGGGTTCATTAATGATTCCTAAGGCTCTCTATCCAAGTAGTCAGGTCCACACGTTTTGGCCCAAGTAGCATAGTCAGGGTGCTACTAAAACAGGCTTTCCAAAGAAATACTCCAAATCACTGAGCAGCAACATGTGACTTCATGACCAATAGGCAGCCCAAGGGACATGAGTGTAGATATTTCTAAGTCCATAACTCTGGTAGAAAGCCTTGCTTTCCATTAAGCTGTTCTGTGGGCCTCCAGCAAGGGGCGGCCCTTCATTTCCCTGAGGCCCATCACCGAGATTGGCTTCCCTTGGCAATGATGGCAGCCCCTTCTCAAGACAGAAGCCTTCCCCATGTGTAAAAACTGAGTTGGATGGAGTCTTGAATTACAACAAAGAAGGAGTGAGACCAGAAATTCCCACGGCAGCTGTTTTTCCTCTGCACGTCGCGTGTGCTCAGAGATAAAGAGAGCATTAGGGTTTCTGATGTAAATTCTTTCTGACACCTAAGAACACGATGATGAGGAAGAGATATTGTTCAGAAAGTCAAGTCTCTCTAAAGCACCCCCTTGCCGTTGCAAAGAGGTCCCACGCAGGGCCTCTGCAGCCCAGGAACTCATTCGGAGAATATCTATTACAGTATTATCCTGCTCAATTACCTGCTCATTCTGCATTGGAAGAGTCTGAGATTCAAGCCTTGCTTGACTCGGATGACTGACTTTCCAGGAGTTCTTTTTTAGAAGACATGATGAGTCTACTGACCAATGCGCTTGTCCCATGGCCTGTCCCTTGCTTTACTCTCTTCTCCATTCTTTTAGTTTTTTTTTTAACACAATAACCTGCTGGATAACCTTCCTGGGACTATCCAGACACATCGCTATTGTTACCCTACATCCATTCTCATTGGCAATTGTGATGGTCTGGGTGGACTAGAGAAACAAATTCATAAACATGCATATGTGTATGAGAGAGGTTAATATACAAGAGGAATTGAACCTTGAGAAAGTATCTCAACCCAGTCCAGTCCAAGCCTACAAGTCTGATATTAACCCACATGTCTGATACCAGTCTATAAAGTCTTCATGAAGCACATACAATGACACCGAATGCAGGACTATCACAAGCAGATGGGTAGAATGTCCTTGGATCCAATGGCATTGTAAACATCTCAGCACCAGCAATGGCCTCCAACTGGATCCTCCAGGTCCAAGAGCATGGAATCGATCAGTGCAGTGCTGTGTGTCTTGTCAGTAGAGTGTCTCCAAGGGAGCGAGGGAGTGAGTGTCTTCTGCTTTCAAGAAGGAAGTACTACATTTCCCAGAATTCTCAGCAGGAGGCCATACCCACACAGAGGCCTCATGGGCTATCTCCAGGGTGACAGGCTAGACTCCACCCCTACACTCTTAATCCTCAAAGTGACACCAGGTTAAGTGACTGCCACAGCCTAGATAACTCAAATTTTGCTTCTTTATATCTTGAGCCTCCCCTTCTCCTCTTCTCAGGATGATCCTTCCCGGGACGCTCCCCGCTTCCCCCTGTCCACCCACATGGGATGTTCCTCAAAAGCGCTGGCTCTTCTTTCACTGCACCGTCACCACAACCCATGTCTGGACGCTGCCAGCTCCTCTTTCCCTGTGTCCACTGCTCACTGGCCCCCTGTGCTGCAAGGGTGAACACAGCCCCTACTGGTAATGGTGGTGGTGGAGATGGGGATGTGTCTCCCTTTACAAATCCTCCCAAGTGGAGGTATGTGAGGTGTTCTACTGAGATTGCTCTGTTGATCTCCATTGATCTAAAGAGTGAAAGAATACAAGACATCATGTTTAATATGTCAATTTCGTCCTGTCAATTCCAACTTGCAGCTATCCTAAAGGACAGAGTAAGTTTGCCCCCTGGGGTTTCCAAAGCTGTGAGCTTTACAGAAACAGACTGCTGCCTCTTTCTTCTGCAGAGAGACTGGTGGGTATGAATGACTGAACTTTTAGTGAACAGATGAGCTCTTTAACTGCTGAGCTACCAGTGTATGTGTCTTGAAAACCCCATGTTAAATCCTGTTTAATATAAAGTGTTGATAATGGTAATGCTGTACAAGTGTTAGTATCTCTTTTTTTAAAAAGGTGGACTGGGTATTGGAGAAAGAACACAGAGTTAAGCTTCGTTCACACCACTGCTTTCTGGCAAGCTTTGTGACTTATTCTTCTGTCATCGGGGGAACCTGCTACTTATTTGAGGTTTTTTCCTGATAGCATAATGTGGTCTCCTAGCCACTTAGCAGCATCCTGCCCAGCTCAGGCTAGGGAAGCTGCCCAGACATCTTCAGTGTCCTTCTCTCCTGGAGCTCTCTCTTCCAGTCCAGCCTTGGATCTGGGAAGACGTGAGGGAAAGGCGTTCAGAGGATCCTCATTCGATCCCTTCTCTAGCAGCCCAGACAGAGATGCAATAGAAGACATGTGTGAGTACATCAATCTCTCTACAGGTCACTATCTTAGAGATAAATGCCCCAGCTTACCACCCACTCTGTGCGCTGGCCCATTGACTCTCTGACTTGGCCTCAACTGACTTTGTACCCCTGGTCTCACCATGCTCCACCCAGAACAGCCTCCTTCTCTCCTTGCTGTTCCTTAAACATATCAGGTCCCATCCTGCTTCAGGGACTTTGTCTCTCTCTCTCTCTCTCTCTCTCTCTCTCTCTCTCTCTCCCCTGCTTCAGGGACTTTGTCTCTCTCTCTCTCTGTCATCAGTCTTGTAAAGGGGACCTTGGACATGGTGACACAGTTGGCTCAGGCACCCCAATGCTATTTGAGGATCTGGGACAGTAGTCACCAGTCTGCTGTTCTGTCACCACTGGGGGTGAGCTCGGTGTCCCAGCAGATCAGCATGGTGCCAAGGGCTGCAGGGCCTACCCAGTGTCATCAGAGGGCCCCAAAGGGAGGCAGTGGAGAAACAGTGCCCCTAGAACGGAGTGTCACAGACCAGTTGGCTTGTTGTGAAAGAGAGGAGAGGGCACGCTGGAGGACATGCTGGAAGCTTATAATTTCTAACTTGCGTCCACGCGGTGGGTTTATGGGCCCTGGAGGGATAGATTCCAAATCCCACTCTCATCATCTCTTCAACATGGCAAAGGTTAAAGTGCTACATATAATGTACCTTTCAGGCTGTAGGTGGCAGGGGTGCTGGGAGAGGTTATTTAATGGCTACACTTTGATTTAAAGATGCAAGCAGTGTGTTTAGGGCCATGACTAGGTCTCCAGCAGTACAAGCCCCCACTGAAAAATTCTGGCAATGACAGATGGTTATTATCACAAAGAATCCCTCTCACAGTCTCAGGCCAGCTTGGACATTACCCCAGTACAACCCACATCAGGAAAGTCTCAATGCTTAGAGGTTTCTAATCCCAGGGTAGATGCAGTCCCCATTGACTAAACAATCTTGACTTCTGCATCTCTGGGTGGTGCAAGCAGTTAAGTCCTGGACCCTTAGTCAAGCAATGACTTGAAATCACCCAGAGACTCCATAGAAAGCAGGTCTGGAAGCTCATGGAAGGCCCTGAGCTGTATGGGCATTCTTCTCTGCACTCAAGGGATGGTCCTGAATTGGCCTGGACTCAATGACAATGAATAACCCTCGGTAAGTGTCCTGGCTGGAATGGACACAGGTCAAGCTCAGAGTGGCTCACCCCGGAACTATGTTAGCAAGAGAGGGAGCGGGCACTCTACTTGAGAGATCCTCAAGTGCTTGAGAAAACATGTGTGAGCACATGCATGGGTGCACGCGATATTTTTGATTGGTTCATTATATTTTTTTAATGAAATGGTGGTCTTAGTCTTCCAGCTTCTTGCACACTATCTCTAAAAGGAATATGGATAGCGCTGATTCTTTGTAAGCCATTCTAGGGAAGAACTAAAAGTATCACAGGGCTGTGGTTTCCCCTGCACAGTTCTCCCACTGTTAGAGGGAAGCAATGGAAGACAGAGCAGCATGGAGCGTATTCTTACTCCAAAATGTCTCTCAATGAACAGCTTGTCATTAGGCACCTTCAAGTTGGTTCAACCAATAACTGGCCTATGTACAACAGAACGTAACACCGCCTGGGCCGGTGCCATCCCTACATCCTTCTCATGTCCTCATGTCTGAACCACTGATGCAACCACTGTGTCGTTTTTACTGCCCTGACATTTTACCAAGTATGGCAGCCTCAAAACATAGCCAAAGTAGGTAACAGAAAGTCTCGCCATGCTTGCTAAGGAGTATGCTGGCTGTCCTTGCACACATCATGCTGTGCAAAGTAGAGGGGAATTCGAGACAAAGAGGGCCCTGGTCATGCGGGGATATGCAGAATGGCCAATGAAAGAAAAGTTGTGTGGATGGCACAGGACCAAGCAGTCCTTTGTTCCGTGGGGCATTGGGTCACCATGAATCTGAACCCACTGAGTGGCTGCGAACAACAGTTTGGTGGTTATAGCACAACTGAAAATGAACCTTGAGCTCTCCAACCCCAGATGATGGGACATTCCCCAAGCCATAAATGCCCAACCCCACTGCTATTGAGTGCGTGCTGTCTTCTCACCACCCCGTAGGACAGAGTCCAACTGCCTGTGGGGTTCCAGGGCTGCATATCTTGATAGAAACACACCGTCTCATCTGGACTAGTGGGTTCAATTCAAATCACGGACCTTTTGGTTAACAACTGACGTCTTTGAACCCTGAGCCACCAGGGCTCCTTCCCTGATCTTTGTGCCTCATTAATTAAGGTTCCCAGAAACCAAATGAATCTCACTTGCAGGAGCTGTTCTTCTAACCATGGCTGGGGAGAAGACCCAGGCAAGTGGCCTCGATTGAGATCCCAGCAGACTGGCAGCAGGAGGTCATCTTGGAGTCTGGATTGCAGAAGGAGGGCCTCTCTGGCTGTCCAGGGCAGCTGGATAATGAAGCTTCCAATGGGTCCTCCATATCTGCTTACCTGAACTGGGACTACAAGACTTCCTCACCCTCTGACTGCCAGCTGCCTTTGACCAGAAGAGAGGGCAACAGGGAAGTGTGTCAGTCCAGGATGACTAGAGACATGCATTTGTGTATAGTAGACAAACTCATAGACATGCATTTGTGTATAATAGAGAACTTTATATCAAAGGGTAATTGTACATTAAGAAGACATCCCAGTATAGTCCAGATCAAGTCCATAGGCCAATAATAGCCCATATGTCTAGTATTCATCTGTAAATTCCCCTTCAGACTCAGGCAGCACTTGCAATGACACTGAGTGCAGGAAGATCACAGGCCAATGGGTAGAAAATCTTGTGACTCCAGTGGCAGTGGAAGGATCTTAGCTCTGGCATGAGTCTCCATGTGGCTCCTCCAGCTCTAAAACTCTGGCTGCCATCAGCATAGCTCGTCAACAGGAATGTCTTACAGAGAGTGAGCATGTGTCCCACCTCCAGAGAGCTACTTGTCTCCTTAGCGCATCCAAAGGAGGACATCAAGCTGCGACCTGATTGTCAGACTAAACCCTACCTCTTGGCTCTTCATAGTCTCAAAGTGACAATAGATTATGTAGCTACCACAGGATGTTAGGTTGGACTAAGTCATCCTTTCCCAGGGACTTAGTCACCCACCTGCCCAGCCCTGAGCAGTGGTCTTTACTCCCCTGTTACCACTCCTTCTTGCAATCACTCTGGTCTCATCCTGGACCCAGAATTATTTCTTGTGTTTTTCTCTACTCCTTTCCCATACATTTGTCAATAGTGTCTCTATCCATCTCCCTCCAGTGACTTCCATTCTGTTGCCTTCCAGGATCCTTCTCAATCAGATCTGACCTCCAAAACCAAACTCATTCACGTAGCGTCAATTCTGACTCACAGCGAGCCTACAGCCTACAGGTCGAGGCAGGACTGCCTCTGTGGGTTTCCCAGACTGTTAACTCTTAACAGGACTAGAAAAGCCTCCTCTTTCTCCCAAGGAGTGGCCGTGGGTTTCAAAATGCTGACCTTGCAATTAGCAGACCAACATGTACCCATTATTCCAGCAGGGCTCTGCCCATACTGACCCCAGAGGGTCTGAATCGGGGCTCACGAACAAGACAATAAAAGCTGTTACCCATTTGTTGCTGTCATGCCCATTCCTCTTTATGGAGGGCACCCTTATGTGTATCAGAGTTTTGCTGCCTGATTTTTTGAAAGTAGATGGCTAGACCTTTCTTCCAAGTGCCCCTGATTCTTAAAGTTGTTCGGAAACCTGTCCAGCATCCTAGCTCCCCGCAAGCCTCCAGTGACATGGGTTGTGGCTGTGCATGGTGCATAATGTACAGGAATTAGACTTCTGTCCCCTGCATGGCAGGCACGTGAGTTTAAATCAACTGATGTGGAAGAAAAACAGCTCTGGTATTTTCCAACTGAGCTAAGTGAACAATGTGACCTGTTGGTGGGATCTGTTTCTTCAACTCTCTTCTCTGAAGGTGCTAGACAGAGATGGGGTGATGAGGGTACAGGTTGCCGGGTCCTGCTTTCCCTGTACACTAACCTTCAGAACCCAGACTTGGGGCCCATCAAATGCATGCTGGAACAGAGGGTCACATGCTCCTCCACAGATGTTCTTCCCAATTAAACCCCAGGCACCAGGGAGTAGACGTGGCCTGCTTACACTCCTCTTCGCTCCACAGCCCCTTCCCCCAGCAGTCATTTATGGGCGACCTTCTTTGCATAACAATGGGGCTTCTCGGATGCTTGAGATATATGACAGAGCAGCAGCCTAGCGACTTAGAAATCAGCCCAGGGAAGAGGACGACCCGGATGGAGGCGGGATTGAAGAGAATCTAAGGTCCTGACATTCATTAGGAAGATCTTAAAAAGCATCTAATGACCTGAGCCCCAAGGGCCTCATGCTACTATAACTACTCGATGTCTTCGTGTGTGTGTGTTAAAACTGCTTTGCAGTGAATGCTGTCTTCCTTTCTAGCCTAAGCCCTACAAGAATTTATAATACTTCCTTTTTCTGAACGTCATACTTGTCCAATGGTTTCTCTTGCAGCTGTGTGTGTTTTTTTCTTTTCTTTCACGTCTCTCTGACTTCCTTAAGTAGCATCCTATATTGCACAGAGTTAAAGATTCTTGTATTGAAATGCTTGTAGTTTGCACTCTAGGGTGAGCTGACTCTTAAAGGCAAGTATTGTCTTTGCTGTGATCAATATCTCTCATGCTCTTTGACTGGAAATGCCCCCCTGAGCATTGTCGGGTATGTTATTCTGGGTAAAATAGAGAAACAAATTCATAGACACTCATACGTGTATATAAGAAAGAGCTTTGTAAAAATAAATTAATTAATTAATTAAAAGAAAGAGCTTTCTATTTAAGAGCAATTGAGTGTGGAGAAAGGCCAGAATATCGCAGATCAGTGGGTGGAAAGTCTCATGGATCCAGTGGCAGTATAAGCATCTCAGCACTGGCAGGGGTCTCCATGTGACTTCTTGAGCTCCAGGACTCTGGAGTAGTTCCATGTGTCCCTCAATGTGAATGTCTCCTAGGAAGTGTATCTGTGTCCCATTTCCAGTGAGCTCTCTATGTTCTTGGCACCTCCAAATGAGGTCATCGAGCGATGACCTGATTGACAGGCTAAACTCAATCCCTTCACTGTTAAGTCTCAAGTTGACAATAGCAAATAAGGTAACTACCACACCAGGGTAAGAATGCACTGAGGCAAGCTGAGAATGAGGCAAGTCTTTGGAAGATGGCAGTGCTGAGTGTCACCCCCACAACCACTGGTGGGTCCGTTTGTCCCATTGCTGTGACAGTGTCCATTGTGACATTGTTGTGGTGCTGGATGCCATGCCACTGGTACTTCAAATGCCAGCTGCATCATTTCCAGACACAGACCGACAGGGAGAGAAGGCTGGTGAACTACTCCCCAGAATGAACTCCTGTGGGATAAGCAATTACATGGATGGGATTGCAACAGATGAGCTGGAGCAAAAGGTGTGTGTCTTGTTGAATAAAAGACTGCTGGTCTGCTCTGTAAATCTTTGACTACTTCACACATGCACGCGCGTACACACACATGTCTTATTATTTTTAATTAGCTGATGCATACCTGATGGACCCCAACAGAACATTGCCTGACTCTCTTACTTTGGACCCATCATTCTGAAAAGCCCAAACCGAGTTCACTACCATCAAGTCAATTCCAACTCAGAGCCAACCTGAAAGATAGACTCACACTGCCTCTGTGAGTTTCTGTGACTGCAACTCTTCCCAGGGGTAGAAATCCCTACCTCTCTCTCTCTCTTGGAGCAGCTCCTGTTGTTGAACTGCTGACCTCACTACTAGCAGCTCAATGAGTAGCCCCTACTGTACCTGGGCTCCTTGGACGCATCACTAGCAGGGATCAATCTCTGGAGGAGGATAGCATGTTTAGAGAGACAGAGCAGATGAGGGGGGACAAAGACAGGAGTGGGACTGCCCTCAGTCTAAGGGTCCAGAGACCTTTGGTGTGTGTTTGAAGGGAACCAGTCACTTCCAAGTAGCCCTGAGAGGAATGTGGGTCTCTCTGTCACAAGGCAGGTGAAGGCTCGGACTAGCCAAAGGAGCTAATGCAGCCTTCTGCTGAGTTTATTAGTATTTGGACAGAAAGGGGTGGATTCGTCTAGGCCCTTCTGAGTCATTTTAAGAAGCACATTCTAGGTGGTGGCTTCCCATTTTTTTTCACAGTAATAAATGTAGCTGTCTCCTAACGGGAGCCATTTCCCTTCCTATTTCACACAGCTCCTGTCCCATGAGGCGACAGATGAGTATGTGATAGCAATTCTGATTCCAGTGCTGAGATGCCATCTGACCCACCGGGAGAGCCGGTAGATTCAAATCAATGTCAGCTCGTGCCTTCTGGGCAGCCGTCTCTCCTCGCCAGATCTGCTCTCTGGATCAGGAAAACATCTGGCGATGCATAATATGTTAAACAAAAGACCTTTTCAATGCT
>PVJH01024938.1:0-32323 GCA_004026705.1 Nesogale talazaci | reverse complement strand
GAAAGGATACTATCTTAATATACCCCTTTCCTGATTTTAGATCACACAATATTTCCTTGTTTTGTTCAAATGACGGCTTCTTTATCAGCATACTGTTTTCCTGTGACAATGAAGTTTTCTAGAATTCCTGTTTATCCCAAGTTGATCCATAGTTTATTATGATCCACACAGTCAAATGTGTTTAGATAGTCAATAAAACGCAAATAAATATCTTTCTGGTATTAGCTACTTTCCAGCAAATTCCATTTAACATCAGTAATGATGTACCTTGTTCTACATGTCTACTGAATCTTGCTAGAATTTCTAGAAATTCCCTTGATGTACTGTTTCAACCATTGCTGAATGATCTTAAGTAAACTTTTACATGCATATAATACTCTGACTTTTTAATGGCCTTTTTAAAAAAATAATTTAATTGGGGGTTCTTACAGCTACTACAGCATTCAGTACATCATTTGTATCAAACATTTGCACACATGCTGCCACATACATTTCCAAACATTTCATTTGAGCCCTTGGCACAAGCTCCTCATTAAAAAAAAAAAAACTCCCCTTTCCCTTCCCCCCCTTTTTTAATGAATCATTTTGTAGGGGGCCCATACAACTCCCATCAAAATCCATACCAACATCAATTGTATGCAAGCCATATTTACACACCCATTACCATAATCACTCTCAAAATATTCTCCCTCCCTCCAGGTCACCAGTATCAGCTCCCTATATTACCCTTCCTCCCCCCTTCCCCTTGAACCCTTACTAATTTACAAATTGTTATTTTTTTCATACTGTACACAGTACAATGTGTCCCAACACTCGTTTCCCTGTTGTCCGTGTCCCAGAGAGGAGGCTACGTGTAGATTTCTGAAGTTGGTTCTCCTTTTCTATTCCTCCGTACCTCCACCCTCCTGGTATTATCACTCCTATTACTAGTCTTGAGGGATCATCTATCCTAAGTTTCCATGCTGCCTCCCACCCATTATCATGACCCCAATTCTACCACATAAATCCAGCTAGACCTCCTAGAGTGACCCCTGGTTGAGTCAGATGGGGTGCCAATACCCTGGCCCCAAAGTATATCCTTGGCACTCCATCTGTGACTCTACACTCTGTTGCATACTCTTAGTGATTTGCATTGGTGTAGTTGTGTCAAACAGGGTATAATCTTGACCCTGCTTCTTCATCCTGGCCCTGATAGTCCTTGGGTCAGCGAGGGTAGCCATACTTCATAATGGGGCCGGCTGTACAGTCTTCTTTGTGCATTAGCTATTCTGAGTGGGATTATCATCCTGAAGGCTCAGTGGGCCAGGATGCACGTCATTCTCTCTTCCTCCCCTTTCATTTGTTCTCATGTGCTCTGGTCAGGCATATTTCACTCCCCAAGCTTCAGTGCTGGCCTCCAATGCAAATTCCTCTGATTGAGAGGTGGCTGCCCTTATAATTGGGGTTGCGGTTGTGTTCTCAGGTCCCTCCACTGGTTCTCCACTCCATGCTGTTATGCTGCATTTACATCCTCGGTCTCCAGGTTTAAGTTTGGTCCCTCTTTCCCTGTGGAGAGATAAACAATACACTCCCTTTTGATGGCTTAGTGCCCCCTTCCCTTTCTACTCATCACCATCTGCCCCTCCTCCCCCCTCCCCCCTAAAGGGCTACCATATGTAGCCTTAGATTTGATCTGGCCCTTGCCATATTACCTGGGCCTTCTCCCAGGATTTTCTCTGTATAGTAGCTTTTTCCCAATGTCCCTTTCCAATTTTAAAATTATTAATATGCTTACCTCAGTGGATTCATATTGTACATATGCTTTTGCGCTTGGCTAACTTCACTTAGCATAATTCCTCCAGTTCTTCCCATGCGGTGAAATGCTTCCTGCATTCATCACTGCTTTTCAGCCATGCATAGTACTTCATTGTATGTATGTACCACAGCTTTTTAGTCCATTCATCCGTTGATGGGAGTATGGACTGATTCCAACTCCCTGCAATTGTGAACTGTGCTGCGATGAACATTGGAGCACAGATCTCTGGTCATGGACTGTTGCTTGTCTCTTCTGGGTATATGCCTAGCAGGGGAATTGCTGGGCCATATGGTAGTTCAATTTCCATCTGTTTTAGATATCTCCAAATTGATCTCCATAGTGGCTGTACATAGCTGCAGGTCTACCAGCAGTGTATAAGTGACCCTATCTTCCCACATCCTCTCCAGCATTTGTTACTTTCTGACTTTTTGAATTGGGCTATCCTTGAGGATGTTAGGTGGTATCTCATTGTTGTTTTGATTTGCATTTCTCTTATGGCTAATGATTGGGAGCATTTTCTCATATATATATATTGGCTTCTGTGATTTCTGCCTTTGTGAAACTTCTGTTTAATTCCTTTGCCCTCTACTTCAATGGGCAGTTACTTTTGCTCTCTTTGGAAGCTATCAGGGTATTGTAGATTTTAGTAATAAGGCCTTTATCTGATTTGTCATTGCCAAAGATGTTTTCCCAGTCTGTCTGCTCTCTCATTACTCTCTTGGTGAATTCTTTCGATGTGCACAGGTGTTTTATCTTTACTATATCCCATTTGTCTATTTGAGCCTCCTCTGTGTTTGTGTCTTTCCCTATTTCTGTTAGCTTATGTAGTCCCTGTGCCAGTGTTCTCAGATTGTTCCCAATTCCCTCATTGATGGCCCTAATAGTTTGGGGTTTTACTTCAAGGTCTGTAATCCACCTTGAATTTATTCTAGTGCATGGAGTGAGGTAAGAATCTTCGTTCAGTTTTCTACAGGTAGATACCCATTGTTTCCAGCACCACTTGTTGGAAAGGGCATCTGTTTCCCATTTGATACTTTTGGGGCCCTTATCAAAGATCAGTTGTTTATATGCTTGTGTTTTTATTTCTGAATTTTCAGTTCTTTTCCATTGATCTGAGTATCTGTCATTATGCCAATACCATGCTGTTTTGACCACTGTGGCTATATAGTATGTGCGAATGCCAGGTAAGGCAAGCCCTCCCATGATGTCCTTCTTCTTGAGGAGTTCTCTACTAAGTCTGGGCTTCTTCCCTCTCCATATGAATTTGGTAATCATTTTTTCCATTTCTTTGAAGAAGGAGGATGGTACTTGTATCGGTTTTGCATTAAACTTATATAGTGCCTTGGGTAGGACTGTCATCTTTACTACATTGAGTCTTCCGATCCACGAGTATGGGATATTTTTCCATTTCTTGAAGTCATTCTTGGTTTCTTGTAATAGTGTTCTATAATTTTCCTCATATAGATGTTTTGTTCTTTTTGTCAGGTATATTCCTAGATATTTCAATTTATGCTTGGCTATTGTGAAGGGTACCTCTTTTTTATCTCCTCTTCTGTGGTCTTATCTGATGTATACAGCAGACCAATTGACTTCTGCTTGTTGATTTTGTATCCTATCACTGTGCCATACTCCTCTATTGTTTCCAGTAATCCTTTTGTGGAGCTTTTCAGGTTTGCCATATATATAAAATCATATCATCTGCAAATAATGATAATTTCACCTCTTCCTTCCCCAGTCATATACCTTTTATGTCTTTTCTTTGCTTTATGCTGTTAACTAAAACCTCCAGTATGATATTGAACAAAAAGGGGACAATGGACATCCTTGTCTATTGTCCCCTTTTTCAGTGATTGTGTTTGTCCTTTTTCCATTCACCATCACATTGGCTTTTGTTTTTTTTATATATAGCTTGTATTGTCTTGAGGAATTTTCCTTCTATTCCTGTCTTCTTGAGTGTCTTAAACATGAATTGGTGTTGAATATTGTCAAATGCTTTTGCGACATCTATGGATATAGCCATATTATTCTTATATTTTTTCCTGTCAATATGGTGAATGATACTAATTGTCTTTCGTATGTTGAACCACCCCTGCATTCCAGGTATGAAGCCCACTTGGTCATGGTGAATTATTTGTTTTATATACTTTTGTATTCTACTGGCCAGTATTTTATTAAGGATTTTTGCATCAATATTCATTAGGGATATTGGTCTGTAGTTCTCAATTCTTGTGGGGTCCTTGCCTGGTTTGGGTATCAGTGTTCTACTAGCTTCATAGAAGGAGTTTGGGAATTTGCCATCTTTTTCTATGCTTTGGAAGAGCTTTTGTAGGGTTGGTGTCAGTTCTTCCCTGAATGCTTGGTAGAATTCTTCTGTGTAGCCATCTGGTCCAGGTGATTTTTTTGCTGGTAGGTCCCTTGATAACCTTGTCTATTTCTTCTATTGTTATGGATCTGTTAGGATTCTTGATGTCCATTGGAGACAATATAGGAAGAGATTGCTTTTCCAAGAATTTGTCCATGTCTTCCAAGTTGTAGATCATTGTAGTACTGAGTGACTATTCTTTTGACTTCATTAGGATCAGTTATGATATCCCCTCTTTCATCCCTTATTCTTGCTATTGCAATTTTCTCTCTCCTTTCTTTGGTTAAGTCTGCCAATGGTTTATCAATTTTGTTAATTCTTTCAAAGAATCAACTTTTAGCAGCATTTATTTTTCCATTATTTTCTTATTTTCACTATCCTGAATCTCAGCCCTGATTTTTATTATTTCTTTTCTTTTGCTATTAGTGGGATTATCCTGCTGACTCTGCTCTAGTTGTTGTAAATTCTGTGTCAGTTATGAGACGCTCTTCCTTTTTCAGGTGTGCCTGTATTGAAATGAAACGTCCTCTTAAGACTGCCTTTGCTGTGTCCCGTAAGTTTTGGTATGTTGTGCTTTCATTCTCATTGGTTTGTAGAAGTTTTTTAATTTCCTCTCTGATCTGGGCCAGCACACATTCCTTTTGCAATAGAGAATTATTCATTCTCCAACTATTTTCTCTAGTTCTCCTTCCCTTCCTTTTGTTGATTCCAACCTTATGGCAGAGTGGTCTGAGAGTGAGTGCTGTATGATATCAATATGCATAAATTTATGTAGATTCTCCTTTGTGGCCTTTTGATTTCTTCCTGCACTATGTCCCCAATATCATCCTACATATTACCAGGTCTTCTTTTGTTACTGTTCAATGGGTTGAATCTCTTCTTTAGATGTAGTTGAAATTCAAATATAAAAGACTCAAGGTTGCATTTTGACCCTCATGAACTTGTTTTAACTTTCTCTTACTTTAACTTGAACTTCCATATGAGCAATTCTTGATCTGTCCCAATTTAACCCTAACCTCAGTTTGACTGCTGTTAGTGAACTTCTCCATCATCTTATCCCACAGATAAAGTCATGAATCCATCTGATAAAGTCCATGTGTATCATCATAGTTCATGTTGTTATAAAAAGTATTTGCCTCAAAAAAGTTGTTGGTCTTGCAAAATTATGTTTTGTGATCTCCAACTTCAATTCTATCACCAAGATAATATTTTTTAAAATACTGCTTCTTCCTCTTTGCTTATAACTTTCAAATGCTAAAAGCCAGTAATTATCAATGCATCTTCATTTCAAGTTTTGATGCATTTCTGGTCAAAGATGTTGGTCAGATTCTTTGATCTCTTCATCATTAACTAAAATGGGCAGAGTATAAATCTATACACTATGTGTATTAATTTGATGTCTTTGTCTATGTATAGATACTATCCTAGCATAGAGAGCATCCTAGTTTAAGAACATTTTATATCTTCTTTATGACAAAGAATACACGACTCCTCTTAAATGTGTCATTGTCAACATAGTAAACAATGATTGTTTCATTTGAAATGGCCCTTTAAAGTCCATTTCAGCACATAATGTTTGGGATTTAGAACCTGAGATATTCCATTTCATTTTTGGTGACTTTGAATTTCTGTTGCTTGATGTACATAAATATTTATATGAGTAGATGAATAAATAGATTGGTAGGTAGATATTTACCAACCTAGCATTCATCAGCTCTCACAACTCCATGAGTCAGCAACTTAAAACCTAAGTGTATGTGTGTATTATGTTTCATAAATAAAGATATATGTATGTGTGTATATCTATAAATTAGTCCTTGCGGTGCTGTTCTGTAAGCATCGGGCTGCTAACCCCCAGACCTGCAGTTCAAATGCATCAATTGTTCTACAGGAAAAAAAAGATTATCTCCTCAGATTCCAGGTTCAGAAACTACCCACATGTTGCGGTTACTATCACTGGACCTGGATTCTAAGTGGTTGGAGGATTAAGACGTAGTAATTCTCCATGCTGTGTTAAAACATGCAATTCCCTCCATAATTGGGTGCTCTGTGAGCAGCTGTCAGAAGGTTAGGGTGGGTTCCGCCACAGATCATGTCCCTGTTGCCATCAGTTGAAAGGTAGTGTCTTGGGACCTGTGGCCTGCTAGCTTGCTTTCAATGCAAGTGCAGACGATGGGGAAGCTTGCTCTGCTTTTTCTTTGGTCTGGATCTTGCTTCGAAGGCATTTACCTGCAGTTCCTTGGACGGAGAGAGCAGTTAGCCACGTTGTCACCAACCGTGGAGGTGGTCTGAGGTCCGCAATCTGCTGGCTTTGAACTGATCCACCTTCCTGCCTATCTTGGGATCATCAGAATTTGGACTTCACGAGTCAGGAGAAACCTCCAGCCTAACATCTGGACCTGAGGCTGGGTACATACCCAGACTGAAACATACCAGGTCTGTTAAAAACAATAATAAAGAAACTAAAAAATTGAACCAGTACAAATTCTTCGAACTCCAACCTCAACAGCGGCAGTGCCCAGTACATGATAGTGTTCCCTCGGTAGACGCTAATCAGCACCCATGTTAAGAAGGTCTTATGGGACATGGACCGCCCCTTGAGGAGATCTTTGTCGATCTCTGGATACAACATGGCCACTTTGGACTTGACATCCTTGTCTGGGACCAGAGAGAACATGAGAAACATGGTGTGAATGGTGGAGGACCCGATGATGAGGACTCCTTGGTTGAGGGACACCAAGACAAAGTAAAACATGGAGGAGAAGACAGCATATATGGTGCTGATACAGAGGCTCCAGTGGTTGACGAACTGACTGAGGGCGGCTGAGCATTGTCAGTCATCTCAGATTGGCTCAATATGCTGAAAACATCCACGGTAAAGAGAATACTTATTTTTGTACATACTACTAATTTTGAAGTTAATTATTAAGGATAAGTAGAGTATAATTTCCCTAATATTCTCTGAGATGATTAAAATTTCTATCAATTGTTTCAATAATTGGATTTAAAATTTTGCAGAGTTCTGAAAAATTGATAACTCAAATGAGTAACTATTTACAATAGCTATTCAAAGATGGGGCATTGTTTATTGATCAAATTACACCTAAAATACCCTGTAGTGACCTCCCCATATGTTTGTGTCCTTTATTCATAACACTTCCAATACTTGCTTTACTCTTATTTGTCTTCTTGCCTGACACTGCACTGTATTCACCAGTATGGTAACACCGAGGTTAATCTCTATACCCACTGCATCAACTCCAACTATACCTGTGTTTTAATAATAATAATAATAATAATAATAGTAATAACAGTCACCTAATCTGGTGTCAACTTGAGTATTAAAAGTGTAGGGTTGGAGTCTATCCTGTCAATCTGGAGATAACCAATGAGACCTCTGTGTGCGCACAGAATTCTTCTCCTGATAATTCTGAGAAATGTGGTAATTCCTTCTTGGAGGCAGAAACACTGTCCTTAGTTCACTTCCTTGGAGACACTCTACTGATAAGGCTTACATCCTGCAAGACATCCCCAAAAAGAGGCCACATGGAGTTACCCTAGTGCCCTGAGCCAGACAAGCCACATGAATGCAACCAGACCTCTGACGCTGGAGGAGCCACTTGGAGACCCCTGCCAGCTTTGAGATGTTTGCAATGCCACTGGATCCAAAGACATTCTACCCATCTCATTTGTGATGGGCTAGTACTCGACATCATTGCATGTGTTTTATAAGTCTGAAGAAGACATTATAGACTGGTATTGGATGTATGGGCTAATATCAGACTTGTGGGCTTGGACTGGAGTGAGTTGGAATGCTTTCTTAATTCCCTTTTCTATAAAGGTATAAAAGTCATACATATATATACATGTTTATGAATATGTTTCTCTAGTCTACCCGGACTAACACAAAGAGCGTCAATAGCCTTATGGCAGAGGACTTTGGAAGGAAAGGGAAAGCTAATAATAATGAGCACAAAGATAAAGAAAATGTTCAAAAATTGACTGTGGTGATGATTGCACAGCTCTTTTGAATATGAACTATATGTTCACAAAGCTGTTTTAAAAAGAATTAAAAATTTCTGAGCCATATGAGTTCCCAATTTTAGAAATTATCACATTTATGTGTAGAAGAACAAATATGTAGATACACACACATGCACACATAAAGGAACTTCAAAAACTTCCCTGGATCAATTTAATTATTTTAAAATTCCATTATTCCCTGAACTTTTGGAAGTTATATAAATGTGTTTATATAATATGAATTATACATATATGTTCCTTTTTCTGGTGCCTCCAATGAGATGGCTTGAACAGGTGGTTGCAACAATGGACCCAGGCACAGGAACAATTATGAAGATGGCTGCAGACCATGCAGTGATGTGGTTTAATGTGTGTAAGGTCACCCTCTAGGTTGGAACCTTCTCAAAGGCACCTAATAATAGCACTAATATGTTAAACATGTATTTAAACATAAAATATCTAGTATAAGTAGGATGTGCATTAAAAGGCTTCAAAAAGTTCATGATAATTTAATTGTCTTTTTTTAATTATTATTATTATTGTTAGTTGGGATTTCATACATATATCATTTCAAATTTAAGTCATGTCAAATAGAGTGTACAGTTGCTATCACAATCGGTTACCAAACATTTTTTTAAACATGCACCCCTTGACATCCTCTCCCTTATGTCCCACCCCAATTACTGTGCCCTTTAGTCTACTTGCAGTTTCCCTAGGTTCATTGATCCTAGGTTTCATATACTCAAAAATAGAAAAGCATATAACACAGTTTCAAGAAGTGACCTCCATCAACATAGCACCTCTGGGATAACACTCTAATATGAGCAAGCAAAACCTGAAGGAAACAATATAAACCAAAAATACAGAAAGTTTTGGAAACCAGATCAGGTCCAGCCTGCATTACAGGGGAATCTTCTGACAAAGTTCTCACTCTTCAGGTCAGATCTGCTTTTGATCTTCTATACGCCTCTCTCCCAAGCACAGCTCTCTCCTAAGCAGCACTTTCCTCCCTTTCCTAAATTTTAGAGGGGGCCAGGTTTTGGAGACTTATTTCCTACATAGTTGCATAAATGAATCTTGGCCTCCCACTGTCATTCATTGCCTTCTGCAAACTGGATTCTCACAATTTAGTCTTGGATGCGGATCCTCCTTTCAACTTCCGATTATATAATTTGCAATCTTTTCATGACTGATGATGGTGTGCTTCTTCCGTATGGACTTAGTTGACATCTCACTTGGAGACAAGCCTGTGAGACCCCGGACACTATTTTATCTGACAGCCAGACACCATCTAAATTATTTGCCACATTTTGCAATAGCACCCACATCTTCTGTGTTCCCTTACTGAAGGTCAGTATTGAGCAGAGCCATGATGTAAGAACTATTTGTTCTTAAGTTGGAGTGATGATTTAGTTAGAACCCAAAACTCATTCCTGAATCTATGCTGTTTTCTTAATTTGCTCTAATAATTTGCCATATCATTCCACAGTTCAATCATGTCAAAAAGAATTGTACAATTGTTTCCATTATCAGTCTCCAAACATACTTTTCCTTCCTGGACTTCCTAACATCATCTCCCTCTTGTCTACCCCACCATCTATATCCCCGCTCCTCTCAACCTCTTTTTTGTTTGTTTGTTTTAAGATCACTTTATTGGGACTCTTCCAGCTCTTATAATAATCCATACATCAATTATATCAAGTATGTTTGTAAAAATATTGCCATCATCATTTTCTAAACTTTCTATGTACTTTCTCTTTGAGCCCTTGGTATCAGCTTCTCTTTTTTCCCTCCTTGCATGACCCTTCCTCCCTCAAGAACCCTTGGTAAATTATAATTTTCAAATCTTACACCAAGTGCTGTTTTCCTTCATCCGCATTTCTCCCTTTACACTTTATTTTCTTTCCCTGGGTTTCACTTACTGAAGAACAGAAAAACAAATAACATGGTTTCAAGAGTGGAACCCCAATGGCAACGCGCCTCTGAGATACACTCTAATATAAACAATCACAAGAAAAAAATTCATTATCTTTTCATTTTGTTTTTCCTCAAACTTTTTTAATCCCCCTCATGTTCCTAGATATATGTGTATGTGTTGTGCATGTGTTTACCTGTTAGGCATAATCAAGTCAGTTTCAAATCATAGCCACCATCATTGTTATTGTTCTAATGTTGGAGCTCATTGTTGCATCACTGTGCAAACCCATTGTGTCAGGAGTCTCCCTTCTTTTGCTGACACTCCAAGCATGATGGCTCTTTTCAAAGTCTGGCTACTCCAGCTTAGATGCCTAAAGTGCATGAGATGAAGTCTCACCATCCTCCCATGTTCACTTGTAAGGAGCATCTAGGCTGTACTGCTTCCAAGATAAATTTGCTTATTCTTCTGGCAGTTCACAGTACGTTCCATTGTTTTCATCTCCACCATAATTTAAATACATCAGTTCTTCAGACTTCCTTATTTATTGTCCAATTTTCATATGCATATGAAACTAAGGAAAATGCTGTGGTTTGAATTGAGTGCACCTTAGTTCTTGACACCTTTGCTTTTTGACACTTTAATGGAATCCTTTCAAAAGGGCATTCCCAATGCAATGTATTTTACTATTTCTTTCTAGCTATTTCCATAAATATTGATTGTGAAGGCAAATAAAATTATTGATAACTAGTAAGTCAGACAGGGTTCTCTAGAAAACAAAACAAGGACCCTAATAATTACATATATAGATAGATAGAGATAACATAAGAGATAAAGTGTTAATCTATAAAAGGTACAAAGAATTCAGTGCAACTTACTTGCATGAGGCAGCTACTACACTGACAGTCCTTTGAGTCTTGAGGGCCGCCGAGTAGTTCTCTGTAGAACAATTCAGGTTGTCCAGTCACAGACAGCAAACAACAAGGCAGGTCAACAACAGTCAGTCAGATGATAGGGTCCAACAGAGCCCAACTCAAGGGCTGTATATTCCAGTAGCATGACGAAGAAGGAACCTCAAATTACAGTGACACAGTCCATGGATTAAGTGTCCCACTGGTAGTGTAGATTGCAAATGGAGGCACAGAACAAGCAAGGGAACTGCACACTAGTCTGATGATCAAAGAGCAAGAAACAAGAAGGGTGAAGCTCACTGAGCTATTTATCTCTCCACCCTTCAATTAGTCCCACATGTGTTCATTGGCCATGTTGGCACAGTAAACCTACCTATCTCAACTACTATCTTTCTCTCTTTAACATGACCTTATCTATTGGTCCAGGTATAGGAGTTTTGTTTCCTTTACACTGTGAAAATGATAATGAAGTTGGTAGTCTTCGATTTTCATTAGCATGTAACTCAATTTCTCTTCACTAGCAGCATGAAAGGTTGTGTCATCTGTATATTTCCAGTTGTTAGCAAGTGTTCCTCCCACTCCGATATCACATTACTTTTTATGTAATCAGCTACTTGCATCTTTTTCAGCACATAGATTGTGTAAGTATGGTAACACACCTTCCTAACTTTAAAACATGCAGTCTCCTCTTGTTATGCTCAAATGATTGACTCTAGGTCTAAGTAAGGGTTGTGCGTGTGCACAATTAATTATTCTGAAATTTCCATGCTTCAAAAAAAATCTCGATAGTTTGTTATGATTCACAAAGTTGAATACTCTTTAATAGACATTAAAACACAAGTGAATATCTTCCTAGGAGCCTTGATGGTTTAAGAGGTTACATGATGGGCTACAATCGGCATAGTTGCTAGTTAAAAGCCACTAGCAGTTCTGAAGGAGAAAGACAGTGCTTTGTAAGCCCCTATAGAGAGAGAGTCCCAGAAACCCATCGCAAATCACTTTTAGTCAGTGTTAACTTGATGACAGGGAGGAATGCCTTCCTATTACTCTCTAACTTAGGATAAGACCCATCTAAGGTCAGCATTGCTATTCCTCATCCCTAATCATCTTCTGAATCCACTTTAAATATTTGGCTATTTTTGTAGATGATATTGAGAGATAGATAAAGAGAGACAGGTATCTCTATAAGGCTAAGGTAAGTAAAAAAGGTGCATATCTGAACTGGAATCTTATTAACAATATAATGTACATTGTAAGTATAAGTATTATATTTTATATATCACATATATACAATATGCCTCTTATAAAATCTATAGGTACATATACATATATCCATACACAAGAGCAAGCAAAAAGATTTTGCTAATAAGGTCTCAATTCATACATGCATGGATTTACTAAAAGCAATAAAAATATCCATGTTTTTATTCTTTCTGTTAATCAGTAGATGACTGCTGCCAAATTGTCTCAGCAATACACTTTTAAGTCTTATTAAAATGCCATAGGAAAGACATATTTTTTTAGTTAAATCTAACATCAAATTTTAAACAAAAGTCAAGTGGACATATTTCCAAATCATTGAAACTTTTAATAACTCTATGGGACTATGGTGCCACATATAACCATGTGTTTTAGATATGACACATATTTTAGGAGAGTTTTAGAATATCATAAAGGTGTCACAATGATAATTTCAACAAATGAAGAAACAGTGAGTTAAAACCAGAAGCTGGTAGAACCAAGTAGAATTATCATTGATGGGACAACTACTAATTTGGGCATCTTATATGTTTCAGCATGTTCAACCTTAAGCAAAAAACTTGGCTTCAGGAAATTTCTGGATTGATGCATAAGAACAACAGCTAAATCAAAGGGAGATATTTCCATCAGTCTGTAACTTAGGATGATAGAAGTTAATGCAGACAATTTTATGGAACAATTTCTACCTGGGGCAGTTTGGACTGGTCAGTAAAATTCAGAGACCCCCTGCCCAATAAAAGTAGTGACTTCTGTGGGTGTTTACTGGCCAATTTAAATTCAATGAAGAGAGGTCAACTCAGAAGGTTATTATGACTGATCTGGGGGATTTCCTAGGTAGGTAGTATTTTTAATGAATGTAATTGATGAAACAAGAAAACCATGGGGTATTATTATGAAGAAGTTTTAAGAAAATTGAAACTGTATTAGTTAGATAAGAGCCAGGAGAATTGATGAGTGCACGCACATATAAACATGATCCCATATAACAAAAATGCACCTGCTCATTCTTCATCAGTAGCCAGGACTATCCAATAGAAATTTCCTTGGGAAGAAATCTCATTCACCCTACAGTCTTGATCTTGACCCTTCAGATTTTTCCAAACAAAAATTAAAACTAAAAACATTAAAATTTAGCAAGATTTGAATTATTTAAATACTGCTCCTTTGAAGTGATATCATTCTTAGGGAAGAATTGGAAAATGGAAGCATTATCTACAGATTGTATTGGCCAAGATGACAGAATAGCTTAAGAAGCAGCAGTTTATATTTTGTTTCATAATGGTTTCTGGGATTTCATAGGAATGATATTTGACTTATCTTTGTGTATCCTGCTGAGAGAGAAGAGACTTTATAGTGAATGCACTCATGGGTATAGTAAATGCAAACACTTAAATGACAGGGTACGAGTTGCTTGACAGGAATATTAACAAGATATGATCCTTACGGAAAGATGTAGCGTAACCAATGTCTGTGTGTCGATGGGCATTGCTGTTCTGAAGTAACGAATAAAATGACTTCATAGACTATAAGAAATTTCTGTTTACATTTTGGAAGTGAGGATTACATTTTTATTGGTCTGAAATCCCCTGTGAATAATAGATACTCTGTGAGCCTTTGGCCCAGAAGGATTAGTACACACTTTGCTGTTGTTGTTGTTTGTTTGCTGTTCCTTTTGAGCCCTGAGTTTTTCAATGGGATAAAAAGCTTAAAAAGATGTAGATCTAAGGGGGGGAAATTCCTTTCTTTCTGCTTCCCTTCTCTTTCTGCCCTTACAAGATTAGTTAGAGAAGCATCGCCTCCTCTTGTGGTAAATTAAATGCATGATGTAGTGAAATTTAAAATCAATAGAGGAGATACAGACATACATCTTATTCATCTCAGACTTATTAAAAGAATTTTTTAAGCATTTAACTGAATGCTCAACTTATAATAAAAATGCTGAGGGGGTTTATTATTAACTATATATTATAAAATTTTATGTATGATATTAATTTTACTGTTTTAAAAAATAAAATATTTGTAATTTTAAACAATAAGCATTCATAACTTGCTTCTTAGTTTATTTATATTTTCTGCCCTGATTGTTATAAATTTGTAGTTTCTCCCTTTAATATTTCTTATGAGTTATTTTATTTCTATATAGCAGTGCCTTTTAACTATTAGTAAGTGGGCCATTTTAAAAAAAATCACTTTATTGGAGGCTCATACAACTCTTATCACAATCCATACATCCACCCATTGTTTGTCAGGCACATTTGTATACTTGTTGCCCTCATAATTCTCAAAACATTTGCTTTCTACAGAACCCCTTAGAATCAGCTCCTCATTTCTCCCTCCTTCCTTCCTCATTTGATAATTTATAAATTTTTATTATTTTATCATATCTTGCACTCTCTGATGTCTTCCATCACCCACTCTCCTGTTGTCCTTACCCAAGGGAGGAGGTTATATGTGGATCCACCTTCACTCCACCCTCCTCTCACCACTGGTAGTGGGTCACTTGTACAGGCCACTTTATAGAAGTAGAAATTAATGAAAGGAAGTGAATTCACACACCTAAAGGTGTGCGCACGCGCGCGCGCGCACACACACACACACACACACACACACACACATACACACACACACTTTTCTGCTCTTTTTTTAAAAAACTTTTCTGCAATCTTAAGGAAACCATACAGCTTTGAAGTCCATTCATGGAGCCATTATGACAACAGATTAAGAGATATCTATAGCAAGTTATTTCAACCTGTGGATACAAAATTTTGATGTTATTGAAAGTTTTCAAGGGCGGGTGTTAATGAAAAGAAAGCAAGCAACAAAGGCTACTCTTCAGGCTCTGCTCCCCAACATGACTTTAGTATCCTCATTTATAAAATAAAAGCAGCAGTCTCTAAGACCTTTCTGAGTTAAAATTCTCTGGGTCTAAGTGAAGAATAAATTTCTTTATGCAAGTGAAAGCTATGATTGTGAATTACAATACAAAAATTAATTATATCAAATGAAAAACATTTTGCAATTTTCTTAAGGCTCATTGAAAAGAAAATGCTTGTGTGATTTTGTTCTTTAATGATTGATAATCCTGGCTTTGTAGCTCTTGAAGTAGCACATACTGAGGAAAAGGATAAAAAAGGTTCAAAAGAGAAATATTTGCAGATGATGACATTAAATATGCATTTAATATTTTCTATGGTCTTTTATAAAAGTGGCTTAAGGGGATTAAATAGCAAAGTAACAGGTTAAGGAGGGGAATCTGACTAAATTTAACATTGAGACAATTCACTTAAAAATGATACTAACACTTGTAATAAGTGATTGAATGTATGAAAGGAAGTAACTTTGAATATTAGCATTGATCAACTTGTACACATCAACAAAAGAAAATAAGTGTTCATTGTCAACAAAACTGACATCATTTTTAATTACCGGATTATGAAACAGTTTGAAATGTAAAGATTAAAGATTTTTCTGGCTGAGCCCTGGTGACCTAGTGGTTGAGTGTGGGACTGCGGCCCACAGGTTTGACAGTTCAAATCCAGCAGCAACTCTCCAGGAGCAAAGCTGGGCTTCCTACTCCACCAGGTCAGTGATGCCACACACACACACAAAAAAAATAAAAGAAGTAAAGATATTTCTACTTGGAACTATCTTAGGGCACACAGCTTCCACCACTGACTTCAAAGCAAAGTTTTAACACGTGGGTTAGTTAGGGTCATCTAAATTTTCCTCATTCTTCAGTTGGGGTCACCTGTTGCAGCAATGGAAACTAGAGAAATGAGAGAAAATGTATGCATTTGAAAAATGGCCAGGAATTCCTGAGATGCAAGACATATGAAACCAGATTGAAGAAATGACTGGCTCAAAATTATCATTCTAAGAAAAAGTAACTTTCCCAGAACTGAATTTTCATTTTGTAGAATTTCTGAAATGCATTTTCACAGATAGTAGCATGCTAATTTAGGCAGGAATACCAGAGGAAAATGTAGGTAGTGAATTTGTTGGGAAACATATAAATCAATTGAACTAAATAACTTGATGGCAATTTTCTTTCCTAGATTATGCATAACACAAAGATACCCAGGCCATCAAATAACAGAAGTACCATATAAAACTGTGACAAATATGGCAAATATTTAAGATAAATACATTAGTTTATCATATCAGCTATGGCCAGTTTCAATGATGGGTCAGATATTTATTTTCCTAAAATATCATAATGCTACTCTAAATATTTTCTATCTTCTTAATCTAAATCTTTCATTCTCTATATTTCTGTTTGTGATTGCCAACTGAGTCCCTTTTCAAACAGCTGTTCCCTTGACGTACATAAAATAAAAGAGGATGAAGATGACTATATTTAGAAACTTTCTATTTATTATTACTATGATTCAAGGTATCATTGTATTTATGAAGTTACGTCAGTATTTACTAAGAGAATAAACTGAACTCAGTAGAGAAAGAATGAATTGAAATAAATGAATACTACTTATTCTATTGAAAAAGATAATGTGATGCTCAGCCCCGGTGGCACAGTGGTTGTGTGCGGGACTGCGGTCCACTGGCTTGGTGGTTCAAATCCAGCAGCAGCTCTCCAGGAGCAAGACTGGGTCTCCCACTCCCACCAGAGGGCAGTGATGTCCCCACCAAAAAAAAGAAAGAGTAAAAGGTAATGTGAGCAAATTAGACAGTACTCAAAACAACTACAATGGCAAAGTTGGTGAGGCAGCATTAGGAATCGGATTTATTGAATGTAATAAATATCCATTCCAAGTGGCGCCTAATTCAGAGAAAATAAAATCTGTACCTTATTTAAAGAGGTTATAGGAAAGAAAAGGAGAAAAGATGGAATTTTTAATAAAATGACTATGGATGGTGTGGGATTAACTGGGTCACTATTCAAAATGGAAACACACTTGGATGAGTATTTTAGTATTCATTACTAAAGATGTAAAGCAACTTCTGCGCTAAAAACTTTTGAAATATTTAACGCCCACCTCCTACCTCAATTTCACTCAGAGCAATGCTGAAGGAAAAAGGAGAACCACAAGTAGATCATCACATTTTTTCTCCTGAGAAGTAGATGGTAGGTTTAAACAGCAGCATTTTCTTTTGACAGGCAAGTGCTTAAGCCTGGACTCTTTAGTCACTGAGTACCAAGGAAAAGTATGAAAATGGAGCAAAAAAATAGACACATGCAAAAAACATTTAAAAATGCCTAAAATCTAAGTGAAATGAATAGACATACTCTTAGGGAACATAGATGGAAGACATACATCAATGTTGCTACATCCAAGAAAATTTATACTTTCATTTGAACCCCATTAGTAATTGTGAGCATTAACACTAAAGGAATAATGTTCTAATCCTTTTCATGTGAAATCTACCAGAGAACACAAATCATACAACCAAAAACTGACTAGAAATTTTTTGAATAAAAATTGACAAAAAACAATGAGTAAAAGTAACAGTAGATTAAAGGTTATGAAAAACAATCTGCGTATTATTTTTAATGTGACATGTTGCTGTACAATAATATTTGATCTTGGAAAATGAGACTAAATCATCAGAGTGTGTGAAAAGATTAGCTTTCTGTTTACTTTATTACTTATCAGTAAAAAAACATTCAAATGAAAATGAAAAAGAGATACTAATAGGAACTTCATGAAGCAAAAGGGTTGAAAAGAAAACTTTGAAGAGCAATTCAAGAAGAGAGAGAAAAGTGTGACAATGAATGTCAAAGACCTCAAGTTAGAAAAGCGTTTTTAAACTGACAGAACACAAGAAAAAAAATTAGATACCAGGTTGCAATACTGAAAGAGTCAATGGGCAAAATATTGAATGACACAGGAAATATTCAAAGAAGATGGAAAGCATAAGCAGTCATTGTACCAAAAAGTCAACTTTCCATCATTTCAGGAGGAGAACCAAGGAAAAAGAACCAATGGTGCTGAAGGAAAAAGTTCAAGCTGCACTGAAAACATTGGCCAAAAACAAGGGTCCTAGAAATGATGGGATACCGACTCAAATGTTCCAATGCTAATGAAAAGCACTTACTCTTTGTTACTCTTTGTTTGCCGTCTCTGCAAGACAGCTACTTGGCCAACCGACTGGGTGTTGTTCTTGTGAGGTGCCACAGGGTCGGTTCTGATCCAGAATGACATTGTGCCATAGAACAAAACACTGCCCAGTCCTGTGCTTACTTAAGTCGATTGTTGCAGGCACTTTGTACATCAATCCTTTTTGCTGCCTTTCCACTTTACTAACCCTTGTGTTCTTTTCAAGGGACCACTGTCTCCTGACATGTCCAAAGTATATAAAAATGACCTCTTTCCAGGAGAGATCCCTGTTTTACTGTCTCAACAGAAAAAGAACCCAAGGGACTTTACAAACTATAGAGCATTATCATTAATAGTATACACAAGTAAAATCTTGCTAAAGGTCATCCAACAAAGATTGCAGCAGTACTTGACCAGGAGCAGGTAGATATACAGGCTGCATTCAGAAGAGGACATGACACAAGAGATATCATTGCTGATGTCATAAGGAACTTCATTGAAAGTCCAAAGAATGCCAGAAGGCTGTTTGCCTGTGTTTTACTCTCCATACAGAGGCATTCCACTATGTGTATGTTAATAAACTAGTCATCATCTTGAGAAAATGGAAATATCAGAACACTTCATTGCGCTCATGAAGAACTTTTTCATGGAACAAGAGAGAATTGTCTGAAGAGAACAAGGAACTACAGCATGATTTAAACAGGAAAAGTATGTGTCAGAGTTGTGTCCCCTCACCATACTTATTTAAAAATCTGTATGCTGAGCAAATCATCAGAAAATCTGAATTACATGAAAAAGAATGGGGTAGCAAGATTAGAGGAACAGCCTAAAATATATAGATGGCACAACTCTGCTTGTCGAAAATGAGGAGGACTTGAAGCAATTTCTGATGAAGTTCAAAGTTTGCAGCCTTTGGAGGACTAAAATCCACACAATTGAACCAATAAGTAATAAAATAATAAATGGAGAAAAGTTGTCAAGGAATTTGCCTTGGTTGGATCCATACCTAGTTTTCATAACAGTAGTTCTCAGAGGTCAGACAATGCATTGTACTGCACAAGGACTCTTTGACATATTGAAAAGAAAGGATGTTATTTTGAGGACTATGGTGCCCTTGAACAAAACCATACTATTTTCAATCACCACCTATGCATGAGAAGTTCTAATACTGAATAAGGAAGACTAAAAATAATAGATGCATTTGAATTGTGGTGTTGGCATAGAATATTGAAAGTACCTTGGACTTCCAAGAGAACCAATAGATCTGTCTTGGAAGAAGTACAGTGAGAATGTTCCATAGAGGCAAGGCTAGTGAGACTTTATCTCACATACTTTGAGTATGTTATCAGGAGAGAACAGACCCTAGAAATGACATCAAGATTGATAAATTAGATTGACAGCAAAGAATAAAGTCTTTGGCAAGATGAATCGAGCCAGGGATAGCAATAGAAGTCTCAAACATAAGATTAGTGATGAGAATTGTACAAGACCAGGCAGAATTTCATCCGTTGTACAGAAACTTACTATCAGCCAATCCAACCTGATACCACCTAACAGTAACAACAGTGATTTCCATGATAATCACAGTAAACAATCAATAAACTCAAGCCCAACCTACTGCTGTTGCGTAGATTCTGAGTCTTAGGAACCCTTTCTCGAAAGAGTGTCTAAGTAATGGGGTCTGCTGTATGTAAGAAGAAGACTTGAGAATAATAAAGGTGTTCATTAGAACAAATTACAAACTTTTATAAATACCAACAGATAAAATAAGAAGAATGGAGAATGGGTAAAGAGTAAAAAGCATGCAATCCTATAAAAATAAATACTTATTTAATATCTATGCATGTCATCCTACTGGCTAAACTAAATGGACTCAAACATAACAGCAGTTGTAAGGACAATACAGGACTGGCAAGTGTTCCATTCTGTTATAATAGGGTCACTATGAATTGAAACCAACTTGATGACACCTATCAAGAACAAAGTGTGTATATGTGTATACAAGAAGACTTTTAAAAGATTGTGAAATAATCGATTATATTTTAATTTCTATGAACTTTATTGAAGCTCTTTACATATATTTATTCACAAGATGAAATAAAATATTTCACAATTAAGAGAAGTCATATTGATCATTATAATATATGTAACTGTAAAACAAACCTAATAGAGAACATAAATAAATTCTTTATGTAGACAGAGAGGCCAGCAAGCAAAATCCACAGTGATGTTGTATGTAAGATGGATATATAATTAATAGAAATAAAATGGAAACATAAAACTTATTCTAACCAAAAAAAATAAAATTTAGACAAAAGAAAAAACATACCTCTATATGTGTAGCTAGTACTTCAGTATTTAATACTTGAATTATTTTAAATACACATATCTTCTCTCAATCTAAAAGCATAGTCACCATGAATTCACCATATTAAATATATAAGCAATTGTTGTCAGATACAAATCTGGACTTTTCTCCTGAATGTGTGTATGTGTTCCATTGCCAGCATGACAAGAAGTGGCAGGTATTATTTTTATATTTTTAAAGAAAATTTACCACAGCTAAAGTTTTTAATTTTCAATTGCACAGATCAGTTTTTAAACTCCTACAGGAGGTTGTGGCAAAGCACTGAAGGCCTACACTCGGTGAGGACCACTGTTCTGGGACAAGTTCTTCTTCAGCTCTGTCTCCAACCTGTTCTGTTTCTAGTTGTAGCACCGTCTCTACTCGATGGGTTTGATATTAAGGACAGACCAAGACAAACACGGCAAAAAAACAAACAGACAAACCTAAAACATTGAACTTTACCAGGGGTGGATGAAGTATAAGCAGAGTTAGTTTATAATATAAACATGAACTGATATTTTTTTTAACTGCTAGACCTGTATTAAATGCTGAAAAGTTACAGGAACCCTCATCACCTTCAGATTTGTAAGAAAGGTACAAAGTACAAGGGCCAAAACAAGATAATGTGTATGCAACAAGAGAATGGGGGTTTTGACACAGGCGTTAAAGAGATTTCATTTATTTGTGGAATCAGGGCAGTTTAGTTTTCATTTTAGTCCAGTAAAATTCTAGGTTATCAACATATGGAACAGTCTGGAATTAAACTAATATATTTTCTGTTAACTTAATTCTAAATTTTAAAATTATAAAAAAGTACCCTTACTAAAAATCCTTCTAACATGCTAATAGAGTGTTTTAGAAAATAACTGGACAACAGAAATATGTAAAAATAGTGCATATTGACTGATACTTTTATAGCTGTTAGTTGTTTTGTGTTAAAGACATTAGGAAAAGGCATTCTTAATATATATGAAAGGTTGAGTCCTGGTGGCCTAGTGATTGTGTGCAGGACTGCGGCCCACAGGTTTGACAGTTCAAATCCAGCAGCAGCTCTCTAGAAGCAAAGCTGGGCTTCCTACTCCCACCAGGACAATGATGCCACACAAAAAAATACATATGGAATAAAAAAGTAAATAAGACCTACGAATTGGACTTTGATTTTAAATATTTAATTTGTTTGTACGATCTTTGAATAAAAATCAATGATATTCTAGAAAAAAAGAAACATAATCAAAGAAAAACAATTTATTAGGTTTAGATTAAGATACATCACAAAGGCCTACTAAGGATAACTATTTATGAATCCAAGGAAAACAGAAATTTTATGTAGCAAAAGCTACAGAATATACAGCACAAAATAATAATAATTTATGTACTTCACTCATCTTTGTCAAAGACAGGGCTAATGGACAAGATAGTTGTAAGCAGAGAGAAGACCTAAGCACCATGATTAGTAAAGTAGTACTTCCAAAAATAAATCAACCTATGAACATTTTAAATTATAAAAAAACCTATATAAAAACCATTTTAAAAAACCTATTGTATTAAAATAGTATATGAATAGGAAATGTTGTAGAAAAAGAACTTCCAATTATGTAAGAAAAAATTAAAATGAATACTAAATAATTCCATTGCAACTTACCCTTCACAAGAGAATATAAAAAGAAGAAAAACGCATGACTATTTTAATGAGACAAATATGTTGACACCAAACATAATATGATAGCAGAAAAAGAAAAATTACAAATCAAACTTTTTAATGAATGTTGGCTCAAAGATTTAAAATATTAGCAAAGTGAATCCAACAGCACATTAAAAATTAATATATAAAGACAAAGAAGGGTTTCTTCCAGGAATGCAAGAATGGATCAATATTACAAAAGACATTAATTTAGTCCATCATAACCGATTTAAGAAGAAAAATGTATATGAACTTCTCTGGTCTTAAATGACACCTGACAATATTCAAAATTGTTTTACATTAATAATGTTCATTATATTAGAAAGTGACTTCTTAATTTTCTTAGCATATAAACACATGCGTATATATAAACATGCTCAAGTCATGGACTGCACATTATGTAGAACAAAAAAGGATTCTCATTGAAGTCAGCAACAAGAAATTTATTTCACCTCTATCCAGTTTAATTGAACACTGAATTGGAGCGAATGACAAGTGAAAGGAATTATGTGCAAGAGTTTTTAGAAGCCATGGCAAACCTTTCTCTATTCACAGGGAGATTAAATATTTAGATCTCTTCCATAAAATATTGAACACAAAAACTTGTTAAAAGTAAGAGAGTTGAATAAAGCATAAGAATGGAAAGTTAGTACAGATGGCCTCTCTGTTAAATGAACCAATAGTAGAATACAATGAAAGGAGTACTTCCACATATGAGTACTAGAATATACTAAAATAGGAATTTTAAAAAATGGAACATTGACCATGAATGTGAATAATGAATTGATAGATCAGAAAAGTTCATATACACTTTCTTCTCTTTTATTGTTTATTTTTTGTTTTTTTACACTTTCTTCTTAGATCTGTTATGATGGATTAAATTAATGACTTTTGTAATATTGATCCACTCTTGCATTCCTTGAAAGTTAATACTATCTTATATCAAATTCTTTCCATTTATTTACACATGTATCGCATTCACAATAAAATCACCCCCATCTACCTCTATCTAGATGGTGAGCTTTTATGTCAAGTTGGCTGAACCAGAAGAACTAGTAATTCCCCATAAGGTGATCTAATACAACAAAATAGTTTCCAGAATGAAATCTGCTTTTATCAGACAATCAGCTCTAAGGTTAGGGTAGGGTCCGACAGCCTTGAGCAGGTCACAGGAAGTTTCTGGGGTGGGGTGGCAGGGTGGGGTTGGCATGGGCTGTGACCTACTTCCAATGTGCCAGGATGAAGTAGCAAAGCTCACTTGCAGGTGGCCAGGTCTGGATTTCAACTTTGGGAATTTTTGTTTCTGTGCGCGCTCTCCCAACCTCACGCGCATTGACTAATTGTCTGTCGTCTTACGCGGTGAGCTATCTTGTTTCTCCAGCTAGAATCCCTTTCCGCCAGTGAGCACCTCTTTCATATTTGTCGCTTAAAACATTCAACTCAAAAATCATACAATGTAGTGAAGAAAGTATTTTAGGGTCTACGAAATCTTCGTTACATTTGTAGAGATAGATGAGCCATTCCTGATTCAGAGCAACCCAGGGAACAGGGTAGACCTTGTATGAAGGCTTCGCTAGGTTATAATCCTTATGGGAACACATCATCAAGTCTTCTGCATGTCGATTCACAGGGATTGACAGGGCAGGGGTGGGGGATGTGTGGTAGTGGGAAAGGGGGTTTCTAAGGAACAAGATTTAGGCTATCTAACAACTGTGTGATGAAGAGCCTTCATAAATGTCCTATGTTTCTTCTCTTTCTAAGGACAGGGCCGGATTTTACTTCCCTAGCCTTGCAAGTGTATGTGTCTTGTTTTATCCAATGGTGCATAAGCAGTATCAATGTGTGTCGTAGCCAGCAGAAACGTGAGAAGCTGTCATGCGGTTTCCAACATTGAGCTCTTCTTAAGAGTCATGGGGAAGCTTATTGTTCCCTATACCTGCAGTTAACCAGGAATGTAATGTTGGGCGAGATGTAATTACATTACAGCTGCTTTCTTTGCGTAGATTTCCCTTTATCTTTCAACTAGTCAATCTCCAACAGTGGACAACTGAACAAATGCTGAAGAAGTTGTTCGTTTTACCAAGAAGTTTAAATAGGGAGAAGAACATGGGATCCATAGTCCAATGAGAAGAGACCAATCCCTGGAAAGAAGATCATGCTTACTTAGTAAAGAAGAGAATCCGTGGAAAAGAGGAGGGCTCTCAGCAAGATGGACTGCTGTAGGGCTGCAGTGATCAGCTCACCGTAATCCTGACTTCTGAGGATGACATGAGACCATGGCACTGCTCCTTGTTCTTCAACCCAGGACCACGGAGTCAGTCTTAGCTCAATGACCTCTCACAAGAACAACGTATTCCACTCAATTTTGCTTAACAGTGTAGTTGTATGCATGCTTCTAGAAGACAGAAGAAAGGATAACTTGAGAGTGCCATGAACTGTTTTCATTTCTTTTGGAATAATGAAGCTACTTAGTATTGCATATTTAAAGAAATGTCTGGTTGACTTTGACACTCTTCTAAATATCTGAACTTTTTTTGCTGGTAATATTGTTTTAATGAATTTGTAACATAACCAAATTTGATGTCTATCAAATGTATTTCTTGTATTATTAACATAATAATAATATACATTAAAGTTATATTTTAAAGTTATTGATTGCATGTGAAAATGCAATTAAATATTTTAGAAATCATTGGTAGTATAATGAAATTCTTTGAGGCTAGACATATAATGACACATTTTCTAATTTTCAGTTATATTGATTTTTTCATGCTATTAGAAGAAATCAGACAATATTAGGATAGAAAAATAGAAACAAACAAAAATACTTTTGTGATTATAAAATTATATATTTATATTATCTACTTCTTAGTTAATTAATGAAGTAATAGGATACTGGATTCGGTTTTGGCAAATCCTGAATTTCATTTTTGTGCTCCATGGATGTTCGCATGGCCATCAGTTTCCATATTGTTCACTACTTAGACAGTCTGGGATGGGGAAAAGGTCTGTCTGAGGATTTTTGCAGGTTTCGGTAGCTTTTGAATTGTGAGCTACCAACAACTGACAGGTCTTTTTCCTTCATTTTGGTAATAAATTTCTCTCCCATCTGAGTTGTACCCAACAAGAACATAAAGGAAAGGCATTCTGACATGGGCTGGGGGTGGGGCACAAACAGGCTAGATTATTACTAATTTCCCTTCTTTATGTGGGCAAGAGCATTGACTGTTGTTTTGGCTAAGTTCCAGTTCAGGTCATTACTTTCTCCAAAAAAAATCCACCACAAAATATATGTGTGTATATGTTTATGTATATGTTTATATGTCCACCGCAGCTTTAATTGAAGAATTAAATTTTTTCACTTGTTGACTTAAAGCATATGCCTATAACTACTTCAACCTTATTGGTATTATAACCTCTCTGAGATAAAAATCAATGGTGTAGATGTAGAATAAGTTGCATGCTTAAAGTCATTTTACTTCTGTTCTATATGAAAAAGAGCTGAGTGATGTTTAAGATCTGTTCTTTTTCAGCAAAAGATTGATGATTGAACAGACAATATCTATAAATATTTGATGTCCTTACTTCTTCCTGGTACACATAAAATAGCAAGGTGGCAGGCTTGTTAACATTTGATATTTTATGTAATACCTGAGAAAACATTAGAACTCCATATTTCATCACAATGTCAGAAAGATGTCTACACAAATGGAAGCACTGTCCAGCCATAGTCATTCGTGAGTTCCCAGAAGCATTGTTGACATAAAGTTATTTCTTTTCTGGGCATTACAGAGCAGTATTGAGGTTTAAATGGCAAGCTTAAGTCACTATAGGGTGCTTTAATAAAGATATGAGCCATTATTATGATAACTAGATAAGACAAGTCTTCCTGTAGATGGATTAGGTCATCAGTTCCCAAATATGCCTGATAATAAAAAAGTATTTGAAGTTCTGGTTTGAAATATAGGTTCCCAGGTCTTTTAGAAACTAGAGGATAAGTTAGATCATTATATAAAAGATCAAAGTGATAAAACTGATTTGAATGATTCAGACCCTGTCCGTTGATCACTGCTCTGATGCACATTGAACTTGATCTGCTTTTCAACATTTTTTGTATAGTTTTGTTTATTTGTTTGTTCATATTAGGGTTTATCTCAGGTGTATTTTGTCATTGGGTGTGACACACTTGCATTTCTGTTATATGTTTTTCAAAATATAAAACCCAGTATTGATGAGCCTCTAGAGACAGCAAGTAAAATAAGGGTTTCTTGGGCATACAGTTGGAGGATGGTGGTAGCAGCATGCAGATGTCAAGGATTTCATGAAGGAAGAGAATATATGGAAACTGATTGTGATACAAGCTGCTTGACGTGAGTGAACTATGGAACGACATGATATCAGTATTTTCCAGCTAGAAAATGGTTTGGGTTTTTTAAAATAAAAGAGATTTGATGCAAACACCTCTATAGTCACCTGTCAACTTCAAATAAAACTTCTGTGCTCTCCTCCCAAAATGGCCCCAAACTTAAAAATACTCTTATTCCACTCAAAAAAAATTCTGACTTGGTTGCTTGAAAAGAGCAGGTAAATTGCTCTCTGCTGCTTCTGGTGTGCTCAGGTGAAGAAGCAATGAGTGAGGGTGGTTCTTGGATCATTTAGAATAACCAGAACATATGAAGAAATGCTCACAATAGCTGCCATCTGGGAGATACAAACAAAAGCTTTGTTGAGCTACCACTTCACATTGACGATGACAGTCGAGTTAACCACATGTATGTAACAAAAGCTGCAGAGACTTCAGAGAGATTAAAACCCTTACACCCTGCTGGTGGGGCTCTAAGTATGTAGAGTCTCTGTGGAAATCAATATGGTACCACCCCATTCAACTGGGAATAGAAATTCTATATGACACAGCAACCTCTCTGCAGGCTATATATCCTAAGGAAGTAAGTCGTAGCAAAGACAAATGCACAGTTATGTTCATGCAGCTCTATTTATAACAACAAGAAGATGGAAGCAACCTCAAGTAGAAGAATGGGTAAAATAACATTGGAACATACACACAATGAAAACTCAGGCATTGAGGAAGCCTGAAGCCCTCATGATATGGATAGATGTGGAGAACATGATGTTAAATGAACTTATTAGTCATAAGAGGACAAATATTAAATGAAACCACTTTCATAAGGGGAAAAACAGATTAGCTTGCAGAGTGCTAGACAACATACTTCCTCACTCTCTGTTGGCTGGCTTTCTGTCCCTTGCCACGTGGCCTCTAATTGGGCAGCTCTCACCGTGGCAGTTAATTTCAGTCAGGACAAACAAGTGTGAAAGCCAGAGAAAGAATAAACAAAACAGAACCAGTCTTGCAACCTCATCTCAGAAGTGAGATTCCATTATTTTTGCTATATTCATGGTTTGAAGCAAATCAGAAGAACCAGCCTACACTCAGAGTGAGGATTATATAGGGTATGAATTACAGATCCATATGAAAGGACATCATGTTTGGTAAAATGGAGGGTCAGTAAAAATGTGGGAACTCTTCATAAGATGGATTAATACAGTAACTGCAATAATGTACTCATATATGAAAATAATTGTGAAGATGCAAAAGGACTAGGCATTGTTTCA
This sequence comes from Nesogale talazaci, assembly GCA_004026705.1. Taxonomy (NCBI): domain Eukaryota; kingdom Metazoa; phylum Chordata; class Mammalia; order Afrosoricida; family Tenrecidae; genus Nesogale; species Nesogale talazaci. Next base: position 4,342 of record PVJH01024938.1, on the reverse strand, counting down.
TTATGCTATGCACATCTCTCTACTCGACATTGGTAATTAATATCTATCTGCTCTGCAGAGAAAATCTAATTAAACAGTGGCACTGTGGAGTTAAAATGTTAAACTGAATTAGAAGCGGGTAGGGAAATGTGGCAAAAGATATCATGGGAAAAATGGAAGCTATGGGGTGAAACAAGCAGAGGAAACTGATCTTTGGAAAGAATGATAATAACCCTAGGTCACCTGATCACCTCACTCCAGTAGACTGTGGCATAAGAGCGAGTCATGCATATTTGTGTAATGTGGCTACTGCAAATATGTTTCAAATTCTGAATTTATGATAAAAACTATTATAACTAAGTTATGCCAAAACACAAAGCATAAACAGACATATGCTCAGCAAATATCACTAGATCGGATACTTCTAATGACAGGCAAACCATCCTGGGATTTGTAGAATGAGCTGACTAAAAATGAGTTGAATCTGGAATGAAATTGCAGATACGATGTCCAGAGATCACTGCCAAAGAAGAACGTGGACACTTAATTTGGCATGCAAATTGTTTACTTACTGTTAAACGAAGCAGGTGGTAGGCAACCTTGAAAAACAAAGGGAAAAATAGAAACAATGAAGAGGGGGTTGAAAAAAAGGCAGACTACAGGGAAACAATAAAACTCGTGTACATTTTTACAGTAGGTTAAATAACTGCCAGCGATCAGATGGTTAAATCAATGCATTGTGTCCTTGAGAAGATCAACTAGGTTTTTGAAGAAAACAATTTCAATCTCCTGGAAATTTTGAGACTTTACCACTACACGGTCTGTCAGCTCTCTCCATCCACGCTTCTGCATTAGACAAGGCCTGCTCTTTTCCTGTTGTTCCCTCATCATGAATTCCGACTGAAATTTGGAGTCCTTACCAGAATCTCTCTTATTATTTCAAATGGATTTTCTTCTTCCAACCAAATAAGCATCGCTAACATATTTTAGCTGACTTATCATAAAGATTGGATGAGACTGTGTATGCAATAGGGTTGCATAAATAGAACTTCTATAAAACACGGTATGCGAGCGTGAGGAAGACGGAACAAATGACACAAAAGCATATGCAAATGTAAAAGGTTTATGAAACTGTCTCGAAACACATGTTTCCTTAAAAATTGGTAGCAGAAACAAAGATTTTAATATGGACAAGAGACTACTTGGAAAGTAGCTGGTATTTTTCTGCCTTAAACCGCTAAGGTCCATCCAGGAGTCCTGGTAGTGTTGACAGATAAGCAATGGACTGCTAACTACAAAAGCAGTAGTATAAACCCACCAGTTGCTCTGAGAGAATGAAGAGTCTGTGGGCTCCTGGAAAGATTCACATCCTTGCAAATACTATAAATAGTCTCTACAAGATGGCAGTAGGGAGACATATAGACTTGAAAGGAGAAAGTTGAGAAGAAATGTTTCAAGGACCATGACCTGCTTGATGACTGAAAATAAAACCAAAGCATAAGCAACTTATTGAGAATGCTATAGATTTGAACAGAATGATATGCAAAGCATTTCTGATCCTAAATATATGAATTCACAAAGTAAGAATTTAGTAATTTTGAGGTTTCCCTTTTAATTTTGTTGTTCTTGTTGACTTTTTCATCATTTTATTGAGAGGCTTTTCAAAAATCATAATTTTCCATAATTCAAATAGATCATGCGTTCTTGTATAATTGCTATGATTATCATTTTCAAAACTTTTACTTTCTTCTTGAGCTATTTGATATCAGCATCCCTTTACTCCTCCTTCCCCTACCCTTCCCCTCAGGAATCATTTTTATTGTTGATACACATTATTATTATATTATTGTTATTCTATATGTACACATATATTATCTGTGTCTTACCTCATTCAGTATATCCACTCACTTACAATTCTGTTATTCCCCTCGAGTGGGATTACACAATCATCATTGTTTTCAGCTCCCGTTTCCCCTTCCACCCACTGTCTTCCTGTACTCACAGGGAATCATTACTCCCTTTGCTGTCCCTCATAGCTCTTCCATCCTGGTATTCCTGCACATAACTCTCTTTGGTATACATATGAACATATGTAGGCCTAATAGTATTCATGTGGTGAAACCTAAGTGTTAATAATAAGGGGAGGAAATATTAAAGAACTAGATGATAGTTATGTGTCTCCTTTTTTTAAAAAAAATCATTTCATTGGGGGTTCTCACAGTTCTGATCACAATCCACACATATATCCATTGTGTCATGCATATTTGTACACATGTTGTCATAATTATTTTTGAAACATTCTTTCTACTTGAGCCATTGACATCAGATACTCATTACCCCCTCCGCCCCAAGCCTCTGTCATGAACCATTAATAATTCTTATACATTTTTTCATATGTTACACCAATCAATGTTTCTTTTCACCAAGATTTCTTGAGTTCATTCCTCTGGGGAGGGAGGGAGGAGTGGTTATATGTAGATCATTGTGATCACCTTCCCTTTTCTCCCTTCAACTTCCCTCTATTCTCCTGGTATTGCTACTCACACTGTTGGTCCTTAGGCATTTGTCTGTCCTGAAATCCCTGTATTGAGAGCTCTTATCTGTACTAGTGTACATGCTTTGGCCTAGCGAGATTTGTAAAGTAGAATTTGGGTCATGATATGATAGCATGGGGAGGAAACCTTAAAGAAGTAGAGGAAAGATGAATGTTTCATCAATGCTATACTGCACCTTAACTAAATCATCTCTACGCGATCCTTCTGTAAGGTTACAGCCAATTGTCTGTGGAAGCACTTTGAGTCTCTACTCCACATTTTCCATCATTCACAATGATATGATTTTTTTGTGCTGGGTCTTTGATATCTGACACTTAATCCCATCAGAACCTCAAGATCACACAGGCTGGTATGCTTTGTCCATGTGAACTTTGTTACTTCTCAGCTAGATGACCATTTGTTTATCTTCAAGTCTGTAAGACCCCAGAGGCTGTATCTTTTGATAGCTAGGGACTCTCAGCTTTCTTCACCACATTTTCTTGTGCACTCATTTTATTTTCAGCAAAAATGTCAGGAAGGGGAGCATCACAGAATGCCGGGTTATTAAAACAGTGTTCTTTCTTTGAGGGAGTACTTGAGTAGAGACCCAAAGCCCATCTGTTAACTTAATATTCAACATACAGATATATGTAAATAAATCAATTTCTCTATCATTATATATAAATGTTTACATATGTACATGCCTGCATTTGGATCTCTATAAATGCCTTTCTCTCTTTGTTCTATCATCTAATTCCTTTTACTTTCTTCTTTTCCCACTATCATGTACAACATTCCTTTGGCTTTGATTACTTCCTCTTGGCTACTTTCCACTTGATCAAGCCCTACTAGGTATCCTACGCCCTCTTTGCCATCAATTTTAGATCACTTGTTATTCCCTTGTCCCTGGGTTTGCTGGCTCCCTGATTTCTTTTCCCAGCTCCCCTCTCTCTCATGTCCTCCCACAACTGTAGGCCCAGTTGTTTTCTCCTTCAGAATATTTATCCCATCTATCTTATCTAGACAGACAGGCATAAACAATAATAGCTACAAAAGCAAAACAGCAACAAAACAAAACAAAAAGAAAATCTATAAATTGTCCCATGTCTTTTTGCTTACCTTTACATGTGTTTTTTGTTTGCATATGATGAAGTGCCATGCCCTCACTCCAAATTTTATTTTTGGGATTCCTTAGTGACTTTATTGTTTTTTCTCTCTTTGTTGCTCTATTGCACACCCTTAGTGTGATGGAGTCACATTGGATACAGTTCCCACACTATATCTCATGTTTTTCACATAATACTATGGTTCAGTGGGAGAGATGGGGGGTTCATATCTCATGGTAGGGCTGACTCTATGATCTTCTCTGTCCAAGGGCTACTCTAAGCAGAAATATTGTCCTTGGGGGATTGATGGGCCAGGATGTGTTCCACTCTCCATTTCTCTTTCTCTCTCTCTCTTTTCCTCCTATATGCTCTGATTAAACATACCCCTTTTCCAAGCTGTCCTTTGTAAGACATTTGTGTTAGTCCAGGTAGACTAGAGGAACAAATTCCATAGACAAGCATATAGATATAAGGAAAAGGTTTATAGATAAGAGGAGCAAGACATTGAGCCCAGTCCAGTTCAAAGTCATAAGTTCGATATTAACCCATATGCCCGAAATCAGTCTATAAAGTCTCCTTCTGACTCACAAAGTCACAAGTCAGTGGGTACAGAATCCCGGTGCTGGCAGGGGGCTCCACGTGGCTCCTTGCTTCCAGGGCTCAGGGTCCATCAACAGCAACTCATCACTGGCAGAGGTCTCCATGTGGCTTCCCCAGCTTCAG